>JANDJT010000060.1:2301795-2312376 GCA_024331685.1 Stegophilus panzeri
GACTTCAGATTGTAGTTTTGGAGACTTTCTGACCCCAAGACACAACTAACTTCTGCAATTCTCCAGCTGTGATCCTTAGAGATTTTTTGTCCACTTGAACCGTCCTCTTCACAGTGCGTAGAGACGATATAGACACACGTCTGATTCCAGGTCGATTCATAACATTTCCAGTTGACTGGAACTTCTTAGTTATTGCCCTGAGGGTGGAAATTGACATTTTCAATGCTTGTGCTATTTTCTAATAGACACTTCCCATTTTGTGAAGCTCAACAACCTTTTGCCGCACATCACAGCTATATTCCTTGCTCTTACTCATTGTTTTGAATGACGAAAGGAATTTGGCCTGTGTGTTACCTCATATTTATACACCTGTGAAACAGGAAGTCATGGTTGAACAATTTCCTGTGCCTAGTCATCCAGGTGTACTAATAAAAAGTAAAATATCAATGGGAATATATTTCAAATATATTTTTCTCTTATGAATTCATAGTGGTACGTTTTTTGGATAAACCTGTGTTGTGTTTGCAATTGTTTGATATCCACGAGAGCAGAGTGTTTTTGTATTTTTTTTTTAACAAAAGATCAAAAGGTCAAACAATAAAGACAATTTCACAGCCTTCTTTGCTCATATTTACCAAGGGTGCCAATATTAGTGGAGGGCACTGTAATTCAACCATGAGTGCAGTATTATTTTTATCCAACAGTTGAACAATGATTACAGTTACTGCTATGAATTCAATTTCCTTATTTCCCTAATTGTTTGTGATAAATGTATTTAGAAACACTACATGCAAGGATAACATTTTATTGGTTTTCACCAGTCACCAAATGGTTTTAGGTTCTTGTTCTTGGCCTGAAACAAAAACAATATATTTCCAAAAGTATGTGGACACCTGACCATCGCACCCGTATGTGGTTCTTCCACAAACTATTGCCACAAATTTCGAAGCACACAATTGTATAGAATGTCTTTATACGCTGTAGCATTACAATTTCCCTTTACTAAAACTGAGAGGCCCAAACCTGTTCCAGCATGACAATGCCCCTGTGCACAAAGCCAGCTCCATGAAGACAAGGTTTGTCCAAGGTTGCAGTGGAAATTCACAGAGCCCTGACCTCAACCCCATTGAACACCTTTGGTATGAATTGGAACACCGACTGCACCCCAGGTCTACACACCCAAAATCAGTGCCTGACCTTATTAATTTTCTTGTGGCTGAATGAATACAAATCCTCACAGCTGATGGCTAAAAATCTAGTGGAAAGCCTTTCCAGAAGACTGGAGGTTATTAAAACAGCAAACGGGGACTAAATCTGGAATGGCATGTTCAAAAAACCCACATGGGTGTGATGGTCAGGTGTCCACAAACATTTGGCCTTATAGTGTATATGAGTAAGAGAATTACAGATAGGGGTAAAATTCCAATTCAATCTCTATACATCTGTGATCACACTTTCAGGTTGAAGTGACACAAATCCATTTTTTTGGCTTGTATCCTTTACCCACACGTCACTCCGTGCAGTAGTACTCACAATAGCTAGAAAAACAGCAAAAGTTGCCATGTGTTTTTTTTTCACCTACTCGACCTGATCACGTACAGCTGACGAGCTGTTTGCCGACCTCCGGAGCGAACTGCAACGCATTCTTTGCACGTGAATCTTGACTGATGTTGGGAATTTCACAGGACGAGTGAATTCACATTAAAGACAGATATGTGTCCCTTACAGATCAGACCATGAAGCGTCAAGATATACAGATCTGATTAAGAAATCAGAACTGTGCAGCGAAGCTTGTAATGTGAACATAGCCCATGATTGCTTGCTGACAGCCACTCATGAGTCGTAATCCCACATTCTTTAATCTCTACAAACAGTGACAAAATCAAAACCCGTGGAAAATTAAAAAATATCACCAATGGAGGACTGAGATATCTAAGCATTACAGAGGGTGAGATCATAGACATCCTGAACGCAGTTAATACGAACAATAAAAAGCCTTCAGGGACATTTTGTGCATCCTCATGTACATCTAAACAAAGGCCAGAGCAGTGCACTTTACCTGGAAATCCAAGCAGTGACTTTATTTCTGTTCTCGGTGTAGGGTCTCCAGAGGAAGTGGTTATCAGGTAATTTGAGAAAAGTGCCATTTGAAGAGTCCAGTTTTCAAGAAGAGGCAGCTAAAGTTTAAAGTAATCATGTTTCATGCTGCGCCCCCAACACTTTCTTTCACACCTTTCTTTTTTTTTTGAGAAGTGTTTCAATGCCAAACTGCAGCATGGCCTTCTCTTCTGCTGTGTCTGATTGTTTCTCTGCCTCAAAAGCTGAAAAATTGGGGAATAGATCGGCACTTTTGTGAAAGGTGAGCTGTCGTGTAACCGCCTGGCATGCCTGTATGGGGTAAAAGAAAGGAGCTACCGATGCCAAAAGCTGGCCAGCTGGAAGAATAGACTCCAAAAGTCAAGTGTAAACTAGGACAAGCCAAAACTATGGAGAATTAATAGGAATTTCCATATGGGAGATTTAATATGAATGAAATTGCATGAAAAGCTGTGACAGCTACCCCTGGCCTTCGCTGTAACCTTAACAGCTCATAGCATTGTATACAAATTGGCTTTTGTGAATTCGTTTACATTTACTTTTACGTTTCCAAAAAATAACCAGAAACTCGGCACATAAGAGGGACAACTAAACCCGAAAACTGGATTAAATGATAGTACTTAGAAGTGTAACACACATGCTAGTTCAATTCAAATGGATTTTATTTAGAGTTCTTTTAACGATACACATTATCACACAGTCTCTTGACAGAAAATCCCTAATGAGAATATCAGAGGTGGCAGCGGAGAGAAAAAAAAAAGCTCCCTATCGAAACATAAGGCAGAAACCTTGAGAGGAACCGGACTCGAAAGGTAACCCCAATAGGATATAATAACCCTAATAAGGATATTTTCTGTCCATCATGTTTCAGTTACGTTTTCCCATCTCCACTACCATATTTGTAGCTGTCCTGTGAGTCATCCTATCCGATGTTGTCCCCAACACCTATTGGTATATCATAACTCCTCTATATCTACTGTATATCAAAACATCTCGGATAGGAATTAAGAATTCATGAGATGTAGAACTAGGTAAGGTTGACTAAAAACCAGAAGACCCACCACAATTTGGATCATCTCCAAATGTTTAAAAAACAAAACAAAACGTGTAATCATGAGATTGCATTGATGACGTGTCAGACAAATACAGAGCTTAAATTGCAAGCATGGTTCAGGTGATCAACAAATTGTATAACAGGTAAACTTGATAATATTCTTCAAGATAGGTTTACGCCTAAGGCTGTCTCTGAATAGGTTGTATTTCTCATTCCTTGTGTCTTTGTTATGGCAGGTCTCAGTACACACCAAGGTCAGGATGTGAGAACACTCTCTGGTTCAGTCTACTTCTCTCCCCTTGGTTGTTCTTCTCATTCTTGATGCCCTATACATATGCTGCCCCCTCAGTCTTGAGACTAAGCCTGCATAGAACTTCTACTTCTGTTGGAGAAAAAGCTAGTCTGAAGATGGCCGAGATGGAGCACTAACACCTCTTTAGTGAATTACACCATCATTCATGAACCGATAGAAAAGATGTCTGGGTTCCTTTGTTTTTAAGATAGAAGAGGCAGAGTCAGTATAAGAAATATTTCTCATAGATTGAGAGAAGACTGACTCTTTATCTTTCTGTTTTTGGTGTTAAGCCTGGTTTGTGATCCTGTTACTTCACTACCTCAGAGTCAAAATGAGACTAGAGTGCACTCGATATTAAAGGCTTGGTAATGTCATTACTAATTAGCTAGGAGTGATACTTTGCAGTGGTGTGTGTATTTGTAGTGAACCAGTGATTGGTGACGGGGTATATTATTAGGAATCCTGGGAGTGAGAGTGAGGTAACATGATTGGCTGATTATTTAATTACTGTAGTTCTTTATTTGGCAGAGAATTTAATGACTCTTTGGCTGCTTCTAATCCAACAGCTTTACTGGGTTTTATAAATCTTTATTTATGAAATGCCTCCAGTAAGTATTTTATCCATCATACCTATGGACAATTTTCAGCAGCCAATCCACAAAAAATGCTTTTGGAAACTGAGAGGAACCTGGAGAACCCAGAGGAAACACACCTGGGCACAGAGAGAACACAACAAACTCTAACCAAGACATCTACAACATCTAACCAAGGACCCTGGAACTGATAGACACCACCATGATCTGCTGCACTATTATGCCATTCTTTATTTTTTGCTTTCTTGATTGTGTATACTGACAGGTAGAACACAGATTTGATTGGTTCTTTAATCTCATTGTACACATACCAGAAACTTTTTAAAGACACTACCACACAAGTACAAAACTAGCATAAGACTGGAATATACACTCTATGGCCAAAAGTTTGTGGACATCTGACCATCACACCCATATGTAGTTCTTCCCCAAATGGTTGCCACAAAGTTTGAAGGACATCATTGTCTAGAATGTCTTTGTACGCTGTAACATTAAGAATTCCCATTTACTGGATCTAAGAGGCCCAAACCTGTTCCAGCATGACAATACCCCTGTGCACAAAGTGAACTCCACGAAGACCACGAAGTCATTGCTCTTTGCAGTGGCCTGCAAAGAGCCATGACCTCAACCCCACTGAACACCTTTGGAATGGATTGGAACCTTGACTGTGCACCAGGCCTCCTCATTCCACATCAGTGCCTGACCTCACTAATGCTCTTTTGGCTGAATGAACACAAATCCCCACCAGCAATGCTCCAAAATCTAGTGGAAAGCCTTCCCAGAAGATTGGAGGCTCTTATAGAAGCAACAACAAGGGCCAACTCCATGCCTTTGTAATGGGATGTTCAAGAAGCATAGTCAGGTGTCCACATACTTTTGGCCATATCGTGTACAAAAGCATGTCAGTAACTGGGACTGATTTAGCGAGACAATATTGGATGTAATGGGCTCAAACATGGTACCCACAGTTCCCCTTTTATATTCATCTAATGCTCAGCATCAGCATTTTTGTGAGCCCTTGAAGGGCCATAATGCAAGGCTATACATTTTTTAACATCGTATCTATTCAACTGATTAACACCAATAACCTTGAATAGAGCATTTCTAGGGGAAAAAAATGGCCAAGGTGATAACATTTAAGAAAGACATTTTCTCAACGAGTAACAGAGAGAGAGATAGTGAGAGAGAGCGAGAGACATCGAAAGCCAAAGTACATCCAGGGATGTAAACAAAAAAGGTAGATGGTGATGAAGGGAAGATTAGTCACAATATACAGTATACGTGTTGCCAGATTGCACTACATCACCAATCAGGAACATGCCAAGACCACAATATGTTCTTCTCCGCTCCTGTAAATTACTAAAAATCCAGAAGAGAATATTTCCTAATTTTCCCCCTGTCTTTTGAGGTACTTGCTGAAAAAACTTCAGCGCTCTTAAATCTTTTAGTTCATTGGTGAATTTTTTATATCTGAGCCAGGTGTCTCAGAAAAAGAAAAAAAAGACCCCAAAACTGCAATTCAGCAAAATGGATTTGTACGTAGTAAAAGAAGTTATCACACTTCCAGGGTGGATTTGCTTAAAAAAAAATTCTATCCTAAGCTTTCTTGATCAAACATGTGCAGGGAATATGAATGCTGTGTTAGTGATTCTTAAACAAAGCTTTTGATTATCTGGTTTAATCAATTTGAGTGATGAGATTTGGCCCGAATCTCTGAGGATGAAAGGAGCCATGAGAGAGAGAGATAGAGAGAGAGAGAGAGAGAGAGAGAGAGAGAGAGAGAGAGAGAGAGAGAGAGAGTGCATTACAGAAAATCAATCTCGCTGTCTCTTTCTCTGGCTTGCTTGGAACGCTTCCCTTTGCTCTCCCAGTTGTTTTCTTCTAAGCGTTTCTTTATTGATTCTTGTATTTCCCATCTGACTTTTTTTTGTGTGTGTGTTTAACCTCTGTGCCCCTCCTCTTATTTTTTTGGATTCCTCATGTGTGAATGTTTTAATGAAAAGTTGATTCAAATTGATTATAATATTGAAAGAATGGAAATATCAGGAAAATAATCAACAAGGACAAGTCCCCGTTACCAACCTGGAATTGACTATTTTCCCATTACAACGTGTCCCCAACTGTATTTTTTTTTAACTTTTATATCACAGGAATTTGTGATATAATTCAAATTTTCATTTTTTCTCCATTTATAGTTACATTTAATGTTGTTGAATGTTCATGAAACCAGTTCTCACCTACGTTATAGTAGCTATAAACCGTCATTCCCTCACCAGCATCTCTTTTTTTTCTTTCTCTTGAAACTGAAGTTAAACCACAACACGTACAACTCCTCTGTCCAGGAAGATGTTGGAAAGCTGAATACATCGATATTTTTGTCTTTAATTGGCCCAGCTCAGATCTCTCCAACTATGTTATTACAGTGTGCAGCCCACATCTGTAACAGCTGCTGTTGTTTATTATTCAGCGACTAAAAACGTACAATATGAGTCTTACAGTAATGTTCTTTATAATCGATGACTGGGTCTTAAATTCAGGATTCACTCGAGAACCCTGTGTGAAATCACAGCACACTGCTCAGACTAAAATAAAAAATAAAAAATAGTACATCCTTTGTGAGCCAGTAATTACAGGATAAGTTGAACTGGAGTGGGAATTTTGGTCTTGAGGTCTTTAATTAATCTCAGCAAGGGGCCCAGGTAGAATGCATTTAATTAATCATCTGTTTTCTACCTCTGCAGAGGAGACTAGGGGCGCGCTAATTAAATACAAATGGCAGGGAAAGGGAGGCTAATATTATATCGATCAGGGGAAAAAAGATCAGTGAAGTACCAAGCTAAAACACACTTTTTTTTTTTTAAGTATGAGGATGAGCAAACGAGCACGGTATCGGATTGATACCCGATACTAATATTGGCATTGATGCATTCCTACAGAGGTGCTTGAAAGTTTGTGAACCCTTTAGAATGTTCTATATATCTGCATAAATATGACCTAAGACATCATCGGATCGTCCTAAGTCCTAAAAGTCGACAGAGAGAACTACATTTAAAGAAAAAAAAAAATGAGATAAAAACATTATACTTGGTCATTTATTTATTGAGGAAAATGTTCCAAAATTACATGTCTGTGAGTGGCGAAAGTATGTGAACCTCTAGGATTAGAGGATTTGAAGGTGAAATTAGAGTCAATGGGATGAGAATCAGGTTTTATTTAAAGAACAGGGATCTATCAAAGCCTGATCTTCACGACACACGTTTGTGGAAGTGTATCCATGGCATGAACAATGCAGATTTCTGAAGACCTAAAAAAAAAAAAAAAAAGAGCTGTAGATGCTCATCAAGCTGGAAAAGGTTACAAAACCATCTCTAAAGAGTTTGGACTCCACCAAACTACTTTCACATTGGCTAATGTTAATGTTCATGAGTCCACCATTAGGAGAACACTGAAGAACAATGGTGTGCATGGCAGGACTGCAAGGAGAAATCCCCTGCTCTACAAAAAAAAACATCGATACATATCATCGTAGTAATGTCTGCCAGAATCATTGGTCATGTTGGCCATCACTAAGTTATCAAGGAATTACTTACAGCACATTAAAGCTTTATGAGGTTATAATACAGCTTACGATGTGTCGTTACTAAATGGGTCTGTAATCGGTGACAAAAGCAGGAATTAATAAAAGAAAAAAATCAGCTGTAGATCTAATCAGTGGAGAATGATGCGGCGTTTAATTTGTCCTCAGGTGTGATGCGTCATATCTGATATTCTCAAACATTTTCTGTAACCCGGCATCTGCTTGGCATAATTACCTAATGGCAATTCTCCAGATTATGATAATGCTGATAATGCTGCATGATACAATAAAGACAAAGTTGTTCTTTATAACGTTATAATAGTGCTGATATTTAACACAGTCATTTGGTTCACAGTGTGGCATCACTCCATTCACTTCCTGTTTCATTTAGAACTGACTATACAAATGTATTACTTGTTTTTAAAGCTCGTAACGCTATAACACCTTAAACATCACTGTATCTCTGATAAACTCAGTTCCAAACTGGGTATTAAGATATTATCTAGTGCTAGCTTTCTCCATATTCTTCTTAATTTAAAAAAAAAAAAAAGAAAAGAAAAGTGATGGAACATTGTGTTTTTTTTTTTTTTTTAATACTCCAGACCTGGAGCATATTGCACAAACAAACTATAATATTTTATTTTACTTTAGCATTTAACAAGCTGTTACCTTATAATATAACTTTCATATTATTTAAATTATTCTTACACATTTTTTATTACATTTTTTTTTTTTTTTTTTTTGCAATTAATACTACTTAAGTTTTACATTTTTAACATTTTATATATTTAAATATTTTTTTATCATTACTATTTATTAATTGATCATTTATTATTGAACTATTTTACTTTTTGTTTTATTTTTCACAGCCTTATTTAATGCACTAAGTTATAGAGTTTTACTTATTTAATGCGCTAATCCGTGTGAAAATTGCTTGTTTACTTTACAGGTTCAGTGCTCAGCTTTGTGCTAGCTTCGTTTTTATTTTTTATTTTTTTAAAAAATTCAGATTAGAATAGCAACGCAAGCTAACTGTAGCAACTACGTATGAACACTTACCAGAAACACCAAACATCTCCGCTGCTACTTTCTTCCAAGCTTTATTTTTCTTCATAACGTCTCTGATGTCTCTAATGTCTTCATAATGAGTTTTTTGTTTTGTTTTTTGTTTTTTAAATAAAAAGATGTATACACTTTTTTTTTTTATTTATCTTTGGCTTGATTCAATACTCTGTGTATTTCTCTGGATGAAAAGTTCCAGCCAGCGACTTTCTGAGTGCATTTAATTATGTACCGTGAGCGCTGTAGCCAAACCACACAACAATAGAGGATGTGAGAAATGACAAGAGGAGAAGCTTGATGAAAAGGCTCGGTAAAGAAGTACAGGCTGAACAAAACCCCTGATGCAAGCCAGACGTCTAGCTGGTGTGTTAAACATCGCCAAGAAATGCTTAATGAGTATAATTAATTTGATGAAATATTGTTTTGATATATTGTTAATATATTGACTTAAGACACACACAAAGACAGGGACATAATCAATGCTGTGGTTACAGTTATATAGCGCTTTTCTAGACACGCAAAGCGCTTTAAAATGTATAGGGGGGGATCTTCTCAACCGCCACTAGTGTGTAGCATCCACCTGGATGATGCGACGGCAGCCATATTGCACCAGAACGCCCACCACACACCAGCTATTTCTGGAGAGGAGAGTGATGTAGCCAATTCAGGGATGGAGATAATTAGGGGGCCAATGACAGATAAGCGCCAATGGGGGATTTTTAATTAGGCCCCACACAGACCACAGGCTGAGATGTTCTGTTCATGTAATGGATCTGCTCATGTAAAATCCAGATCCTGTAAGGTCACTGTGTCCGTAACGCATCATTCTTGAATCTGTTAATCCTTTATTCGAACTGTAATGAAAAAAAATGATGATGAGAAGCAGTGTCAGTCTTCATGTAGGAACAATTCAAGCATTTAAATGTTTATTAATCACTGCTATGAGTTCGAAAGCGGCGTATTCATTTATTTCAGCCAATTTATTCCTTCCTCTATTGAAACAGGAGCGCTAAGAGAAGATATAAAGCAGTCCGGAGCTTGGTGCCGAGATAGCAGTTGATTAAAGAAGCGTGTGAAGACCGGAGCGAGTCAGCTGGCATTGTGTTCTAGTACAACTTGAAATACAGTAAGAACTGACTGCGTTTATACGGCTCTGCTTTTTTGAATATCTTTAGATAAATAAATAACTCGCTCGTTGATTAGAGAGATGTATCCGTGGCGGTTCGGAGGGAATCTCGTTTTGTCCTCGGTTACACTTTGGAGAACATTCTAGGGAGTCTTTGCTGTCAAACGCTGGCTTCGGTTCTTCCAGAAGATCTTATCACAGTCCTCTGAAATGGAAAAGAAATATATTGTAATACAATGAGCTGCCAGTTTGTTAGGTACGTTAGTACACTGTGTATTGGAAACTCAGTGTGTATTGGGGGGAAAAAATGGAAAATAAAAAGCAAAAATATGAATTTAATTTAATAGCTTTTGTGCGAATCCTGACTTATTTCCGAAAGATTTATGTATGATGATGCTGATATTTTCCAGACTTAAAAAAAAAAAAAAAAATGTAAGTTCAAAGTAATATACAAATTTCCAGCAAACAAACATATAAATACGTAAATAAATAAATAACAGGATCCAAAAGGCATATTTTGGTATTTTGGATTTTATTACATGTTTCAGTGTGATATTTATACGTATTATTTTATATTATTTGCTAGAATTCTTTACGTTTTCTGTGATCTTTTACCAGAATATCTTGAATGTTTCTAAAAACATTCAAAAATTTATCTATTTATTTATTTATTTATCAAAGTATATAAAATAAGCCCACCGTTTGATCCCCCCCCCAAAAAATAAAATAAAAATAATATATATATATATATATATATATATATATATATATATAAGT
>JANDJT010000060.1:2343713-2354561 GCA_024331685.1 Stegophilus panzeri
CTACTAAATGGACCTGTGAATGCAAATTGGAAGGCTGTAGCATGTGTTATTTTACGGACATTTGAGGGGCTGGATTTACCTTAACCTCTTTTTTGGATGGACCCGAAGAAGATGGACCTCAGGAAACTTTCTGTTTTTTACGGCAATGTTTTTAAAGTGTGGGGACTTTTAACAGCGAGGAGAGTGCAATGCACAAGTTCTCTCCACTGGTTACTGCAGAAGCCAATCATAAATGGTTCCATTTTAGATATATCACAAAGAAAGCCTTTTCCTGCACTTATAGAGGGGTTCCGCAGGGCTGGAGTCATCACTCTGGGAGACCTACTGAGCCTAGCAGGACCAGAGCTTGGGAACGCAGTGGCAGTTGCTAAACACATAAAGATGAGGTCAGTCCGTATAGTCACACAGTTCCTTGTGGAATGGAGGTCTCTGTTGACCGAAGAGGTCCTGAGAATGCTGGAAGAATACTCCAGAGGTATAAGTAGTCCCAATGACCAGGATCCATTTCCTGGTTTTAATGTCTCATCAAATGTACATTAGTGTTCAGGTGTTCTTTTAAAGTCTGAAAAACTACTTTTTGTGGGTCCCAAGTTAGCCACTGGGAAGGCACTATACAAAATTTGTGTGATGTCTCTAAATAAAACTTTTCTGGACAAAAGAGTGGACACACCTTGGCGTTCTATTTTACAAATAATGGAACATGTAAAGCCGCAATGAAGAGCCTTGTCCAAGTCACCATTAACGAAAAAGTGTGGGGATTTACAGTGGAGGATTTTGCACGGTGCAGTGGCTCTAAATTCTTTTATTAGGGTTTTAAATCCTGATGTGAGTCATGAATGTCCTTAATGTGCCTTGAGAGAAACTGTTTTCCACATGTTTATGCAGTGTGAGAGACTGAAGCCTCTTTTTATTGTTTTACAGAGATTATTTGGCCATTGTAACGAGAGTTTTTCAATCAAAACTTTTATTTTTGGTTTTAAATACTCTCGGAAGAAAAACTTTAAGTGTCAGTTGATAAATTTTATCATTGGGCAGGCTAAGATGGCTATATATGTTAGCAGGAGAAATAAAATTGAGACAAATTCGGGGGACAGTATTTTATTGGTTTTTGTGATTCTGTTAAAATCGAGGATATTAATCGATTTTAAGTTCTACAAGGAGATGAAGGATCCTGTATCCTTTGAAAATATATGGTGTCTGGAAGGGGCATTATGTGTGGTTGCAGAAGAAAAGGTGAAATTTAATCAACTTTTAGAAGACTGTGTGACTACTGTTTGAAATTTTGTGTTTTTTAGCTTTTTAATTTTTTTAATACTCCCTGTGGGTTTTCAGATGCATTTGGAAGTGGTGTTTATTTTAATTACCTATTTATTTATTTATTTATTTAGTTAGTTAGTTAGTGTCATTTGAAATGACTCTGTGGGACCTAAATAGGTCATTGTAGTTTTAAAAGCATGTAAATAAAAGGCTTTGAAATTCAATTCTCTCTCTCTCTCTCTCTCTCTCTCTCTCTCTCTCTCTCTCTATCTCTCTGACTATATAACTGTAGGGGAGATGCATCAAATCATTGAAACCCTGGAGGACACAATATAGTGTGATACAATAACAAAACAGGTTCGTTTGTATTTTCATACACTTGTAATATAATAAAAGGTTCTACAGATACCTCTATATTACTTTTTTTTTTTTTTTACTTTGAAACTATTTTTTGATAGGAAACTAGTCGAGGTGCTGATGACATGAAATAAAAATATTAAATGCCAATGGCGAGATGTAATAGTGGTATTTTTTGTTACATTTATGTTGCCATTGGTTTGTGAAGGTTAAAATATTAATTTAACAGCTCAGTGTTGAGTTTACGATTGCAATTTCAAATCTTTTTTTCAATTAAATTACTTTCTGGACTCGACTCGGACTCGAGTCCGACTCGGCCCCTTTTGGATTCGGACTCGATTGGTTAAGGATTTGGTCTCTACTCGATCTTGACAAAGGTGGACTCGGACCCAACTACACTATAGTACCATCAATATACACAATTAATGTAGACATTAACAATAAATGTAGACTTCATTCATGTCTACATCAACTTTACACTAACTGGTGATCAGTGGGTTTGAAAGCATACAGTATTCAGAGTTCAGACTTCAGTGCTATTCAGAAGTAATGTGAGAGTTATACACACATGGTGGAGTTGGCCTAGAACAGAGTTATGTCTCAGTTAACGTCAATTCTAACCTTGAACTTAAGCACATTTTTCTTGCAAGAGATCAGTTCGAGCTCCACTGCATGCCAGCTTGATGTAGCCATAATGTCATCATGTCATGATGAAAATTATATTATGGGCTATAACTACACACACACACACACAAATTAATAAAACAATACTGAAGACATAAAAATGACACTATTCATTCTTTACTTAGTATTTGCCATTTAAAATTGCAAAAAATAGTTGGGACAGATGAGACAAGCAAAGAACAAAATACACAATCTGTGTCTTCAGTCTGTATTTTCTATCCCCAATTTTTTGGTTGTAAAGTCAAATGCTTGTGTTTAAATGCAGTGGTCTCCAACACCGCTACTGAAAACAAATCTGGCAACCTCGAAGGTGTCAACTAGGCGCAGGTAATTGTATTAATCTGAATGCGGAGCCCAGAAAATTGATTTAAGCATGTGCTTAAATATTGGCATACCACATGATATTGGACACAAAATAGTGATGTGTAACTATTTTGTGTGCAAGGACATGAGGATTGCATGTAGCGCTGGTGCTAGAAAAGTTGCAAATGTTGCAGTACAAATGAAAATCAACTAAACTTCATGGTCTGTGATGGGTGGATGGGGGGTGAACCATGGATGGGAGTCCACCATAGAAAGATGGTATATATATAAAATGTACACTACATGGCCAAAAATGACACCTAACCCTTACACCCAAATGAAATTGTTGAACATTTCATCCCAGATTTATTCCCCCTTTGCTGTTATAATAAGCTCCACTCTTCTGGGAAGGCTTTCTACTAGATTTTAGTTGTGGCTGTGGGGATTTGTGTTCATTCAAGATGTTGGGCACTGATGTTGGGAGAGGAGGCTCCAGTTCCAGTTCATCCCAAAGGTGTTCAATGGGGTTGAGGTCAGGGCTCTGTGCAGGACACTCGAGTTCTTCTACCTTCTTCCAACCTTAACAGACCACCTCTTCATGGAGCTCGCTTTGTGCACGGGGACATTGTCCTGCTGGAACAGGTTTGGGCATCTTAGTTCCAGTGAAGGGAAATTGTGCCTCCAACTTTGTGGTAACAGATTGCGGAAGGCAGACATACGGTCGTGATGGTCAGATGTCCGTATAGTTTATTTTCCACAATGTTAATACTTTACATTAAAAAAAAACAAAACAAATAGTTGGCTGTTAGATGTTCAACAGTTTGTGTTGTTTCTCGTGAGACGTGTGTTTCAATGCCACAGTGTAGTAGATGAACGAAAAGCTTATTACAAACTCATAACCTTTGCCACTTTCATAAACACTCCTTTTAAACCCGCTTGGTGCATAATAAGCTTAATTTGTCGAGATAATTATCTCGTATGATTGTATACAGCAGGGGCTCTTTTTTTTTTTTACATTAAGGAACAACTTTAACTATAAAATAAATTCCACTAACACTCTGATTTATTTTTGTAATACAGTCAGTTATTAGTCTCATTATTCAAATGTATACACTAATATTCTGACTATTTATTTGAGCCATAAAGCATCTTTATTCCAGAACTTTCCGCTTACACGTTAGGTCCAAGTGGACATTATTTATAGGCTGACTTGTTTTTAAGGTATTCAGGTGACCAGTCGAAGCAGCTAATAACTACAGGACAGGAGCTCGATAATAGATAGATAGATAGATAGATAGATAGACAATTGGTGCTCATTTATTTAAACATGTTTCCTCAGCAGTGATTGAGAAGGCATCTGGGAAATAAAACAGTAGGTATAATAAATATGAATGATTTTTTTTTTCTTAATATTTTTAAATGCCTTTTAGAGAAAATAGAAGTAAATAGATTGAGCACACATTATCCAGTCAAAGTACAAATTGCACAAAGAGAGAAAACCGCCCATACCGAAATCTTTGTGTGGTTTGAAAGAAAGAGTTGGCTAACAGCAAGGACAGCTTTTCTCTTTTCCTGTGCCTGCTATTCAAAAGAAACACAAACTCACGTTCGTGTTTTGATATACGTTTGTGGTAAAGAAAGGACTTCCGTCCTTTTGTGTGACAATTTACAATTCACTTTAATTTCTAATTATACCTGCTTTATAATGCCGGAAAAAAAAAAAAAAAAGACAAAAAAGCACAATGACCCTTCTACTTATCCATCCATCCATCTTCTATACCGCTTATTCTTTTCAGGGGAACTCAGAAGCGGCATTCAAAAACAAACAAAAAAACAAAACAAAAAAAAAGATGACAGAAATACAAATTCAAAAACAGTAAATTAGGTGTAAAACAATGTCCCTAGCATTATCTGTATCGAAAGCTGAAGTAGGCATGGCCTAAAACAGACGTTTATTTATTTATTCATGTATATATGGATTTATTTAAAATTAAATTGGTATTTATTTTTATAATTAAACACACACACACACACACACACACACACACAAACAAAAATGGGCTCTGACACATCCTCAACCTCAGTTACATCATTCGAGACATGTGAGCAGGACTGTTTTTTTGTTTTTTTTTTTAAATCCTGCTCAGATTATTTGTTCTTATATAATATACTTTCTATGAAATTCCATTTGTTTCTATTTCCCATAATATAAATAAACTAGTAGCCTAATTCCAAGCATGGCAACCCGGATATCTTACAGTAGCTAGTGGAAAAAAAATCTTCAATATGGGCAAATTTATCTAATATTTCTAATCATGAGATAAATAAAATGTGATCAAATGCATTATAAATAAAACTTATCCAGCTTGTTTAAGATATATTCGAGATATTTCTCGTTCCAAGCTTGAAATGTTTTTATTGTAATTCCAAATAATTTATGCTTTTTTTTTTTGATTCAAAATAAATGCTTACAATTAGAAACAGTGTCCGGCAATAAAACAAGACAATTTCAAACTTTAAAATGAGTAAGAATTCTTGATGGAGGCTTAATCATCATATATTTGTTTAAATGTAATCTTATAGCAGGAAATACCAGATAGATTTTACTTTATTAAATAAATTTTTGCTTGTTAAAACGTCATTTTTGCAGTGTACTCAGGATGAATGCACATCATGTGTTCTCTGGGATCCCCCCAAAAAATAGTACAAATAGTACGTCTCCTGTTCATATCTGTTTAGAATACATTATCTGTTCATTTCGAATAATGTATTTGTATTCAGTTACATCCCAAGCATAAACCCAGATAAACATATCAATAATAATAATAATAATAATAATAATAATAATAATAATAATAGTTTTGAACTGAACAGCCGTGTTTCTGAGCTGTGTGATATAGACGTGGCTCCATGGGATGCATGACGATGGATGGACTTCGGCTTTGTTTGGCTCAGCATTCGTCCGTATTAGATGGAAAAAAGAATGAAGGGATGGAAATGTTATAGAAAAACATCTCCATCATCTTCCACCTGAGGCAGAGCTACAGTGTCATTAATGCTATAACCTTGAAGGTGAAAAAAATAAACAGGTTTATATGACAATGCCATGGGGTTTATGAGGGGTTATGGGGGGGGGGGGTGTAAGGGGTTAGGGCGAGCTTTACAAAGCCAACAGAATTAATTCCCTTTGAGTCTCAGCTTCAGAACGCCAAACGTCACACTGCAGGTCTCAAGGCCGAGTGAAGTGCACTCAGCTCGGCAAGCTTCAAAGGTTTTCCGGGAAAGGCGTTTGCCGCTTTCCAAAAGTCCTTTCGGTGAGATTGTATGGATTTGAATTTCCGCCGGAGCTCTGCCAAGCAAGCCTTGGAAAAGAACATTTCTGCGACGTTACTCGAGAGCCGACTTTAATTGCTTTTGACGTAAGGCGCACTGATAGAAGTCCAGAGGCCTCAGTGCGGCATAGTACTCCTAGGCAGAAGGGGGATATTGGATTTAAATTCATTGTTACCTCTTTATGCAGTGGGTTTGATGGCTTTATTGGCTAAAATTAAGTGCACATGAATACAAATACACGTACATCATGAATCAACACTTTTTCTTAAAATTATTTGTCGATTTTAAACAAAATGACCATTCTAATGTACTACAGAGTTGCTTTCTATATGTGTATTGATGTATACTTGGATAAACGTACATTTTTCTGTGTTTTCTGTGAATACTGGATACCTATTCCATACCATAATTCCAGCTATATCAACAGACCGGCTACTTATCCGGAACGTTCCCTTAAACATGACATTAAATAAAACATCAAATGCTGCTCTCGCAGCAGGATTCGGTGAGCAATAGGGTGCTTTCTGCTTCTCTCTGATATTTCAAACATTACAAAAATACCACGTTGTGCATGAGTCTGAAAGTGAGCCGAGGTGAACTTTGAGGTGATGGGCTTGCAGCACATAAAAAGTTAAGAGGTCGTAAGAAGGTAGCTGTACCGCAACACAGTGTTCCAATATGCTTTTCAACACACCCTTGTGTATGTGTATCTCCTACATCACACAACGGTTCACTTGGGCAAGTGTAATGGGGAGCCAAATCACTGAAAATATCATGTTGTTAAAGTAATTCCCCTGGAGATGGTGATAGTAATTGCTAACAAATAAATACATTAGACAATAGATTTTTGGGCGTGGCTCTGGGGATTTGTGTTCATTTAGCCATCAGTGAGGTCAGGTACTGATCTCACTAATGAGGAGGCTTGCCATGTACTTAGCATTACAGTACATCCCAAAGGTGTTCAGAATGGTTGAAATCAGGGCTCTATGCAGGACCCTCCAGTTCTTCCACTCCAAACATGTCTTCATGGAGCACGCTTTGTGCACAGGGGCATTGTCATGCTATTGTCATGCTAATATTGATTATTTCTTAGAACATTAATTTATTTGTGACCTAAAGTTAAGAGTACAAAAACAATCCACTAGTTTGCACAAAACAAAGCCTAAAATGCTAGATATCCCATGATGCATTGTGCTTCCTGGTATTTTACTCTAAATCCATGCACTGGTCTAATTGCCATATCATTTACAATATATCCATCCATTTTCTGTACCGCTTATCCTTACTGGGTCGCAGAGAACTCAGAGCCTATCCCAGGGGGCAAGGCGGGGGACAGCCACTCCATCACAGGGCACAATCACACACCCATTCATACACTACAGAGACTTTTTGGACACGCCAATCAGCCTACAATGCATGTATTTGGACTAAGGGAGGAAACTGAACTACCCGGAAGAAACCCCTGAAACAAGGGTAGAACATGCAAACTCTGCACACACAGGGCCGCGGCGGGAATCGAACCCTGATCCCTGGAGGTGTGAGGCAAACGTGCTAATCACTATAATACGATTTATAATACGATCCAATAAAATAATAAATTAGCGTTTTCTCTAAAAACTCTTAGTGATCAGTCTTGATATTGTTGCATTTACCCGTCAACAAAACCATCCATTGTGATTGGTTATAGCCAGTAATCGCAAGGGACTCTGGGTAAGACCCCACTACTGCATTGTCTGCTTTGCTGTGTCTTCACGATGGCCCTTGTGTGCGCGCTTTAGATCCCTAAAAATATCACAAATGCGCTATTTAGGACAGAATAGTGATATTCTGTGATTAACAAGTGTGTAGAACCGTGCATTTAATCTTAATCAAATCATTTCTAAACTAACAAACATTTTAACACAGCTGCCAGGAAGTGTTCTCAACATAATGCAAGATTACGTACATTCTGAAAAATGGCCTCTCTTCTGGTGTGTCTCTTTCTTGCACGCTCTCACTCTCTTTCTATTCATCCTACGCTATGCAGTAGCCTAGGCAACCTCTTCCTGATGACGCGACTTCTTTTCTATTCAGCCAGCTTTACACTCTCTCACTGATTTCATCTTCCAGCACATGACCAGTACTATATTTCCGCCGTCTTCATTCTGTGTCTATTTATTGTATATCTCACCACTTCAGTTCCATCGGGTCTAATAAACACGGCTCTACTTAAAGTGCTATGTATATCTTGCTGCTGTTATCTATTGCCTGGTATTCAGAGCGCGAGTGTGTATGTGTTAGCTCGGCACTCTCGTGAAGGTAAAGAGAAAAGATTGCATTACGCTCACGTACGGTCTAAAAAACGCTTGGTTGAGCCTTTTGGGTCATTTAATTGGGTTATTTTCTCAGTCTTGGGTAGTTTTTGGTTAGTTTTGTTTAACCCAAACGCTGGGTTAGTTGCTGGGTCATTTCCCCTGACAGTTGAATCAATGCACCCCTCCCCCACCCCGATGCATCGGCCCAGCTCCTTGGGGCAAATAAACTCAGCACGGACCTCCTCCATGTAAATATTCACATAACTTTTGGACTTAAGTCACCGAATTTGAAACCAGCTTTAAGATAGTCATTCTACGTTTCATTTACTTCAGAAAGCACTTTATTCTAGTTAGAGTTGTGGTGGATCCAGAGCATCGTGGATCTCTGGAACACTGGGCATGAGATAGGAATACAACGTGGATGGGATGAGATTCGCCAGAGAGGCTAAATGAGGAATAATGAGTGGGATACATGATTGTCATGACTAGGATGAACTGTAGGAAGCGAGCAGGTTAACTAAACCCACCACGTACTATAGCAGGTTAGCTTCCGATAATATAAGTTCATATATTAGCTTTCTATGTGCACGCAGTTGGAGAAATCTCATACCTACACTACCAGTCAAAAGTTTAGACACACTCATTCTTTATTTATATTTCCTCCTCCCACATTTTATAATAATAATAATAATAACAAAGTCATCAAAACTCTGGAGTAACACAAATGGAACTATGGGAATTATGTTGTGCTAAAAAAATAAAAAATAAAATATAAAAATAATTTAATATTTTAGCGTCTTCAAAGTATACGTCTTTTTTGCTGAGAATTTCCAGAAATGTATTCTTGGCATTTTCTTGACCGATTTCTTGAGGAATTTCCCTGAGATGCTTTTTGAACAGTATTAAAGGAGTTCACACCTGCGCCGGACTCTTATCGGCTGCTTTTCGGAAAATATCTCCCACCGAGTCGTCCGTTTAAAAAAAGATTTTCATGTAAATAAAATGTTAGTTTTCTAATGAAAGAAATAAATACGTCGGCAAGATTATATTCTCTCTACCACACCGGTTTCACACATTTAATCACACACCTTCAGATCAAAAGGTTTTTAAGATCATGAGAAACATTTCAGTCGAGTGTCCACAAACTTTTGACCGGTATTGTGAGTGCTGTATTTGTTGAAGTTCTATTAAACACTCTTTCATCGATCAACCCCATGATTGTCAAATAAGCCAGTTCGATAACAAAACAAAAACAGAGTACAACACTTATTTGTTAAATGCCTTTATTTAAAAGCTGAGGGGTTGAGAGTTAGGGTTCTTCCTTAAAAGACCAACATTTTGACAGCTTTGTGACATTTATGGCGCTCCAACTTTAAATTTCGCACTTAACCGCTACCCAAATATTGTAATAAAATTCTTTAATGATGACAGGTATTTATGAATCTCCCCAGTTTTGACTGGTTCATGTGAGACTCAATAAAAGAGATTTATGGTTTCGTATGAGCTGTACTTCATGTGTTTTCTAATGTGTAATGCTTAAAGCTTGATTGATGGCTAACCCTGTGATTGTGTTACAAACCTACTAGTTGCTCACTGGGGAGCCATTTCACACAGTACCTCAAATTCTGCTGGAGTGCCTTACTTGTTTTTTTTTTTGTTTGTTTGTTTGTCTTGTTTTTCGCTAGAAAACCAGTGACTGAGGTACCTTAGGAACTCATGAAGGAGGACTGTGGATGTTCAACGTACAGTATTGTGAGAATCTCCTTTACTTTGGATCTAATCTCTTTTCTATAGTCAATGCACATGTTTAGGATGATGGAAAAATAAAAACTGCCGTACACACACTAATTAAATATTAAGTAATGGTATTTGTTTGTTTCAAACAGCTGAAAGTCTGTAAATTTTGACAATAAACCTGATTTGCAATGGGGGTTGAATAATTTTGATTGCAACTGTATGACGGGCAATTACTATGGAAGCTGGACAGGTTGAGTAGTTTGAGCATATGGTTTTCCCATCTTTCTGAATCACACCAGCTGCCCAATATCTGATCTGATGCTTCAGCAAAATGATAAATTTATTGGGACATGATATGTATTTTTTTTTTAAGAAGCATCATATTTGCCATTTCAAACAAATAAAAGTGCTCTAATAAGATAAATGTGTGTCCTACGTCCAACTATACACTGTAGCGGTTTGCCCAATTTTCCACTAATGGTGACAGTAGGCTTAAAAGGATTAAAAGTGTTCCCTCAGCTAGCAATTTCCTCAATTGCTCCTTAGAAAAGTAAATGGAAAGATGTCTTTATATGTGATTTTTTTTCCCTTTTAAAATCAAAGCTTTTACTGAACACACAGTGAACACTGTCACTCTAAAAGAGTGAACCATCCACCATTTATTTTGACTGATCGCTGTTGAAACAATGACTTGCTCTTACATTCATGCTGAAGAAAAGAAAAGAAAGAAAACAAAATGTTAGAATCTGTTGCTGTCCTTTGTCTTACAGAAAACATAAATTTCAAATGTGATCCTATGTTCAATCCAATTCAATTTTATTTGTATAGCGCTTTTTACAATAGACATTGTCTCAAAGCAGCTTTACAGAAACATATAAACACG
>JANDJT010000060.1:2370399-2382731 GCA_024331685.1 Stegophilus panzeri
ACATAGTGTATAAAACAGTATTGACAGGATAAATATGCATCAATTCCAGACACAAAATATATATTGAAGGCCCATTTATCCTAATTAATATTTAAGTGCATGCACACACTTGTTTATGTATCCAAGTCTACCAGATTAATAAACAGTTACTTCCTGAAGGCCATTAGACTCTTAAACAGATCTTCCTGATGGCCAGTTCAGTTCATTTCACACCTTATTAATGCTACACACTCTACTCCACTCACTTTACAAGAGACACATTATTTATTCCAAATTCACTTGTACAAGAAACTTCACATGTACTACTACAACTAAACACATAGTTTAGATGTTTGTTGTGCACAAAGTTTGTTGTATAAATGTTTACTCTATTACTGCTGTACAATTGATAGTGTTTTACCTAGTTTACTAGTGCTACCATCAAGTAATATTGCCATATTAATAATGTTTATATGTGCATGGAATAAATGTAAGTGCGTAAATGTTCTCATCAATTCTTTTTATTGGGATACAATAAAATAAAACGAAAAAAACAAAAACAAACCAAAAAAAAAAAAAAACTAAGGGACATTCTTGTTTGAAGTCTGTGGCAGTTCAATATGGAGGAATTGTAATGATGCCTTTGAAGACCTGTTATGAACATAATTATAGAGCAGTTTCTTCACAAATCAATGTTATTTGACACGGATATAACGAGCTATGCTGTATGTGTGTTATGTTAACCACCCACCAATAAGCATTCAGAACTGTCATTAAATATTTCAGGGGAGGGGCCCTGAATGTAAATGTACATGCAGACAGCTGTAGCAGATGATGACTCACTGCTGTGAAAACAAATTTAGCTCCCTGACACGCGACACAGTCGAGCGCCTCATGCAGTAAGCACTTAAGGTCTGCCACACTTCCTGATCTTTCATTTGACATTTTAGACCTACACTTCACATGGAACAAAACTTTTAAATGTTGGGTTAATGAACATGACTTGATTATCCACCTACACACTGGTTAGATTTCGCTGCAGTCTGATGATGTAGCGTAGCGTTGTGCGAACTGACGTACTGAGCACTAAACAACCATCTGTTGTTTATGAGTCTTCAAATTTAGTTCCACAACCACATTATTGATAAAGGAGTAGACCACACCTTCCTATATAACTTTCTATATATTCCCAGCATTCTGTTTTGCCACTAATGATGATGTTCCACACCCATCTCCTCCCTACTCATGCCCAAGAGTCTTTAATGGAGGTTCAGGCTATCTACCACAAAGCAGGTGCAGTCAGTGTTCCAGTTCATCCCAAAGGTGTTTAGTAGGGTTGGGGTCTCCTGGTCCAACCTTAACACAACATGTCTTCATGGAGCTTGCTTTGTGCACAGGGGCATTGTCATGCTGGAACAGGTTTGGGCCTCTTAGTTCCGGTGAAGGGAAACTGTAATGCTACAGCATATAAATACATTATATAAAATTATGTGCTTCCAACTTTGTGGCAACAGTTCTATCAATTATAATGTCTAAAAGGCAAATTGAGCAGAGTTTGTCCACGCTATTGTTGGGATATTGCATGTTGAAATCCTGACTATGCCACTTCCTGTCTGTGCCTGTGAGTCAAAAAAAAAATGGCCATACATTCAAAAAGATGTAGTGCTTCACATGTCTTAGACAAAACAGCCCACAGCATTGCTAGCGGGTGGGAATTGGAAAGTTACCAAAATGGTGAGAAAATCGGGAAAAAGAAATAACAACTCTGTTGTTGATGACAAGTTTTGCAAATAGTAAAAGTAAATGTGACAGCTTCATATAGCTCTAAATTAAGACAGTCAAAAAAGTGTCGTTAAAGCTATTATCCTCAAATCAGGTTTTATTAAAAATGTGCGATTGACATTTTTTTTTTACAGTGTAAGTAATTGTGGGTTCTTTCAGTGAGATGAACTTGGTATAGTTCTCATACTGCTGTTTCCTTATCAATTAGAGCTGAACATAATAGAGCACAGTTGTGGGTGTATGACCAAAGATTGATCTAAGTTTTCAATTTAAATTCTCACATTATGGATATATTTTTTGGTATCCATGAATTAGACTGACTTTAAAATTAAACAAGGGCAGCATAGTAAAGCGTTGGGTAGCTTTGTGATCCTGGGCTCGGGTTACTGTCTCGGTCACGATTCACAAGTTCCCGCTGCAGGTTCTCTCCATGTTCATGTGGGTTTCATCTGTGTTCTCCAGTTTCCTCCAAAAACATGTTAATAGGTGGCTTGGATACGTTACATTACCCCTAGGTGTGAATGAGTGTGTGTGTTGCCATGAAATAAATTGGCGTCTCATCCAGGGAGTTTTCCCACCTCACACTCCATTCCCAGGATCCACTGCAACCCTGACTCAGATATAGTGCTCAGTGAAAATGAGTAAATGATTTCACTGTGTGTTCTTTCTGCCTTTCTCACGACTGCTAGAAATCCACTGCTAGGACCCTGAGCAATACCCTCAGTTGTGATCTTTATTCGTATCTTGCCTCTAAAAGCATATGCAACATGAATTACAGTAATACATTATATATACTGTATGTTTAGATCGTCCTATATGTCAGAAAAAAAAAAAAAAAAAAAAACTCCGAAAACCTCTCTCTGACCATGTTTCATGTTTTCTAATATTGACACAAGCACCTTATGAACAATGTTGGGGAAGTTACTAATCAAAAGGAATCCACTACAGATTACTAATTACTACTTTAAAATTATAATCTGATTACATTACTGATTACTGCATATAAAAAGTAATTACTAATTACTAATTACTAATTATTTTACTTTCACTTTACTTTCAAAACCTATCAAACCTACACAAATACACTGCAAAGTGAAACGCATAGGTCCTTCAAGTAATTTGAGCGCACGTCAATGTACGACATGATCAGAAAAAAGTTGGATTTATCATAAATCTTGCCTCAGGTGTTGTCGCTGTTTGTAGGAGTACGAGACCGATAAAATATAAAATTTTTCTAACTACGCTAGTTTCGAGTCACTAGCCAAGGGGAGGCAGAGCTAATTCATCAGTTGGCCTCTTGACCTGTGCTTGAAGTACATGGTCTTTGCACGGCAGTATGCACATCTGTTTTGTTTCATCTGAATGAAAGCATTTAAACCATTTGATCTTGAGCATAATGGCAAGGTAGTGAGGGGTCAAGGCCTTTTGATGCCAGCATGGTTCAAAGCCATTGCGGGATTTCGGAGCCACAACAGTGCTGTGCTGAGAGAGGAATATTAATGAGAAAAACAGACTGGACACATGTGGAGTGACATGAGCTGGGGACAAGTTGAAAGAGAGTGGAAGTAAAGAACAGGTGTACTGGAAGATGAAGAAGAAGAAGACGAAGAAGAAGAATATCATGACACAAACCACAACAATAATAATAGCAATAAGGAGGAAGCAGATGAAATGACAAAAAAGAGAAAGGATGTAAAGAGGAAGACAAGGGAGCAGAAGGAGGAAAACGAAGAAGGAAGACAAACATAAGAATGGGGATAGCAGGAACTTGCTTTGCAGATGTTCCACAACATTAAATATAACTGTAAGCAATAAAGAAAAAGAAATGATTGCATGTTGTTTTTCTTTAATAAATAAAGAAGTAAACATTCGCAATTTACTGTAGTATAAAAGGAATAAAATCCCTTGGAAACCGAAACAGATTAGAAAATTTGTGGTTGTAACAGTAACTCTGTTTCATCAAATGACTGAGGTTTATTTTTTTTTTTATAACAGATTGCTTCCAAGTGTTTTATTGTTTACATATCGATTTATTCAGTTTTAGAAAAATAAATAAAAGGTTAAATCTAGAACCCTTTGGGTTTATTGGGCAGAAGAACCCCTTTGGGAAACTAGGACCCACATAGGAATCCATTATTCAGTAGTGTAACTTGACAGACAGATCTGTATGTCTCTGCTTTAGTCACTAACTAAATGCAGTTAAAGGGAGCAGACTGCATGGTGAGTTACCTGCTTCTTCTCTGTAATGAGGATGATTAATCTGAGGGGAGTGGCTCTTGACTCTGACATTTCCACCAGCAGCTAATCTGCATTCATTAGGAGAGAACGCAGTGCCCTAATTACATCCCGGCCTCCTGTCTAACAGCGGAACAGAAGAAACGGAATGAAAAGTCTCTGTACGAGGGCAGATGTTGATGACTCAGGTCTGAATTAGTGCTGAAGAACATTAGGCACATTAGCAACAGTATGAGTTCAATACAGACCTCCAGCAACCTGCCAGGCTTGTACATTTGAATGGTTTCCTCTAACAAGCCCAAATGAATGAAAACCCAATGAAAACCTTCGTAAAAATTACACATGACTTAAGATCCAGGTGAAAATCAAAGAGATTGATCATAAAACATAGCCATACCACCAGAGAAAACAGAACAGGTTTTTAATGTGGTGTTGTTTATTTGCATTTTGTGAATAACAGCCAACCGTCAGACCAAATATAAAGCCCACATGCTGTGAGTGGGTGTTTATTAACTTTTTATTCCTTCATCTGTGAACTTTAAAATGCTTTATTTTGAGAGGTAAAACAATGAAAACATAAAATGTCTTTGGAAAATGAGGTAAATGGGAAATTGGCTTTTTCGCATGTGAGCAATATACCCAAAACAAAGTAGAAAACAAACCCCAATCTAGCGAACCTATCAGGAAAATAAAACACAATCAACCAAGTCTAACTCAGTGGTGCAGAACACAAACCTTTCCCTTCGTAATGCGCTAAATTTAACCCCCTGATGTATTTGGTAATTAACTCTCGAGCTGAATCAGACGCGTTAAATGCGATAATGTAAACACTGCCGAATTCTACGACTACAATCTGCCCAGCTCCTCTAACTCCTTAATCATTAATAGGCATGAAACCAAGGATTAACAAAATAAAGCGATCATCTTTTCAATTCAAGTTATTTGCACAGAGAGAGAAATTTTGGTTGCTATCATATCTGTGTTTTAGATCAATAGAAGATAGCAGGTAGTCAGTAGGATCATTTACTGTCTAAGTCAAAATGACCAGTCAGAAAATCAACTGAAAGTCAGTCATCCAGGCTCTGGTGTGTATAGTTCTTGCCGTGTGTTTTAACTAGCATGCAAACACTGTCTGACCCCTGCAAGAGAACAACATACAAGGATGAAATAATAATAATAATAAAATGTATGGGCAATGCATATCATGTAAGAAAGATACACCCACCAGTAGCGAATAGAGGAGAAAGTTGTGTTCTCTGTGCTGTATTTTTCATCACTGGATACAGTTAATGGGGTAGATTGTGTCAGACAGCATAAGAGATGTGTTAGCAAAAATGAGTCAGTAGGCAGAAGATGCGAAAAGACATCTCGAGACACAAGTCTACTGTACATACGGCACTCTGTGAGCTACTGAGAGGTTTTCTATATTTTCAGAATGCCTCTGTAATATTGAGGAAACATACATAAGCAGACGTTATGGGTCACAAATCCTCGGGCCGCATCCCAAACTGCATACAGCTACTAAATAGATTTCAGTACACCACTGGTGGTCATTATTATTTTGGCATACTACTTACATGCCACAGAATGTGCACTGACAAAGGCTTGAAACTTTCTGAAGGTTGAAAAGTTTCTTGAAACTTTTTAATCCAGCAGCTTTAATGATAATGAGTCTTTATTGGTCACATATACATATTCACAGTGAAATTCTTTTCGTCGCATATCCCAGTATGTTAGGAACTTGGGGCAGAGCGCATGGTCAGCTATGATACAGCTCCCCCTGGAGCAGAGAGGTTTAAGGGCCTTGCTCAAGGGCCCAACAGTGGCAGCTTGGCAGTGCTGGAGCTTGAACCCCCGACCTTAACCAGAGCCTTAACTGCCAAACCACCACTGCCCCTTTTAGTAGTAATAGTCACATACTATTAGGGATCTGTTCTTGGCTTCTACTCCATCCCCATTTTTTATGGCAACAGCAGTGTACGTCTTGTCTCATCTCTTAAAGAGATTTTCCACATTTTGCTATTGTTTTTAGACAGCCATTCAATCTGTTTATTTTTTTTCCATTTGTATTTCATTTAGCTTTGATGTAAAAACAAAAGTTGGCTCTTATTTTTATGCTTTCCATTGTATACCCCATTTAAAGGGGGGAATGTTTCACAAAAGCTTTCTGTCATTAGAGAAATAGATACTGTTATTCTCTGATGCTTTTATGCTAAGCAACTTACAGTTGAGGCAGAATCCAGTCCAAGCCAAGCATTGCTCAAGTAATTGAGTCTTTCTGCAGAGTGCAAACCACTAAAAGCATGTGACTGAGTTCATGTATGGAAATGAGAGCAGTTTTGATGTAGGGTGCATTTAAGACTATACATGTATAAGTGGGTACCTCTTTGAGTCTACATCATATATTCATGTATGCACTTGTATTTTTCTCAGTCACTCATTTTCAGTAACCACTTTACTGGTCAGAACTGCGGTAGATATAGAGCCTATCTCAGTAACACTGTGGGGGAATTCACCCTGGATGGTATGCCGGTTCTTCTTAGGGTACCGTACATACACGCTTTCACACACTCGTTCACACCTAGGGGCAACTTAGCATAGCCAATCCACTTTGGATTGGAACACTGGATGGAAACCAGAGAACCCAGAGGAAACCCATGCAAACTTAGGGAGGACAGACATTAATTTTCAAACAGACAAGACTACACTAGATTAAGCAATACTCAGAAAACTTGGGTTAAAGAACACAAATAACTAACTACCAGTGATGAAATACTTGGTATCATACAGTAAAGCCAGTTGGATTAGACTCTGTGTGTGGAAGTCTGGGTAATTTCAAGAAGTTTACAGATGGGAGATAGGTGTGCATGATTAGTAATCAGGAGATGAATGGAGACATGTGTCTTATGTGACTCATCAGATAATGTGATTTGAGAGCATGACCAAGAATTCTGGGATATGGAGTTCAAAGTTGTTTGCTGTGCTGGATGTGATGTGACTCACTGAGGCTTCTGTGAGTTGGAGTTCAAGACTGGGGCGGCTGTGGCTCAGTAATCGTAGGGTCGGCAGTTCAATTCCCGGCCCACATGAGTACACAAGCCGAAGTGTTCTTGGGCAAGACACTGAACCCCAAGTTGCTCCCGATGGCAAGTTAGCGCCTTGCATGGCAGCTCTGCTACCATTGGTGTATGAGTGTGTGTGTGAATGGGTGAATGAGACACAGTGTAAAGTGCTTTGGATAAAAGCACTATTTAAGTGTAGACCATTTACCATTTACCATTTACCATATACCAAGACTGGATCAGACAAAGAAATGACAATGTGATGCTTCTTCAATACTGCATTTGGGACATACCGTATGTTTTCTGTTCGAGGGCTGAAAACAGACTCTCTAGCAGCCCTGGCACTCAGATTCACAAATTTTATCACTAGCCTGCTTACCTACCACTTCCCAGCATGAATTTGTTAAGTCAAGCATACAAGCTTTTGTATTTTAGGTTCGCCTATATTGGGTAGCATTGCTGCCTCATAACTCCAGGGTGTCTGGTGATTTTCTCCTGTGTGGGTTCTCTGGGTCTTTCCTCCCAGCTCTCAAAAACATGCCAGTGGGTGACATGGCTATGCTAAATTTACTGTAAGCATGAATGAGTGTGTGAATGTGTATGTGGTGCCCTGGGATAGACTGGCATTTCATCCAAGGAGTGTCAACTTAGTGTCTCCAGGATAGGCTCTGGATCCACTGCAACTCTGTCCAGGATAAAGTAGTTACTGAAGATGAATGAATAAATAAGAAAATGTCTCGATAATTCTCAGTACAGCATTGACACAGATATAGTAGTGTGTGTAGTTCTGTTAAATGTGTATCAGGTATAGTTGTATATAATGTGTGGTGAGAGAAGGCAGCATGCTAGTGCGTAACCTCAGCATGGTAAATCATAATTAATGTTAGTAAGTTGGTTGATTGGTCAGAACCAAGAAACACGAATGCAGAAAGCAATATTTGGACTTAATGATACAGCTACACAATAAGATTTTGAAATAAGACAAAGAAATAGCAGGGTATCAATAGACTAACACAGAACAGGAAAACACATTAAGGTAAAACACCAATGACAGGACAGGGCAGACACAGAACTAGAACATAAATATAAACAAAAGCAGATGATGCGAACCCAAAACAAATGACAATGTCACACTGGGGAATGTGATGAATACTGATTGGGGGAATTCGTCACAATAGTACTGCTATTAGCATTTTTAAGTACATAAAAATCCCTGCCACCACCCAAAACATCCAGCTAACAATAGTGCTGTTGTCTTACTAACCTTGATATAGACTAGAGGATGTTCATTCCACACTGTGCACGGAAAAACATTAGCTATCATCTCTTATTGTACACCTACAAGATGACGACCATAGTAGGTCTATTAAAAAGTGGCAAGTAAATGTAATGTATGTTGCACTTCAAATAAAATCAGGTCCTTTATAATTACACAATAAACCAGTGGAGAGAATTGTAAACTTGCTACACTGTTCATTTGAATCCAATTTGAACAAACTCTGTATTATGTGGTTCAAAACACCACCAAATTTAATCAGTACTGGATAAAAATGCTTGAGTGAGCATTGTCATTAACTAAGCCGAAGTTTATTGTTATGCAATAGCTTGTATTACAGCAGTGTTAAATGCCATTTCCTCCACATTGGTTCCTCTCAGAGAAGAGATGCACATTCACGATGCTCCACACTCCTCTCCATATTGCTCATTGATGACTATGAGCAATAAAGCACACGATAAGAGTGTCCCCATGGCCATCGTCATGCGACAATGGTGATTAATTAGCCCTTGCAATCATTAAACCCTTGTGGCTGAAGACCAATATATCTTGATAAATCCATGCTATTGTGTTGACAGATTAGTCTACGACTGGAGCCCAACTTACTTGGTCACTTGGGACACCACTTTCATCATTATACTGTATAAATGTCAGTCTATTATCCCCCAAGAGCAATGGCTAACACAAGGCTTGGATGTTCCACTCTACCATCTAGTGATGCATATTGAATATCCAGCGTGGTAATTTTTGGAGCTCTCCCCATTACCCCAATTTGGACTAAATGATTATTCCAGCTGGCCTAAATTGTGTGAGCCAAGCCCGACATAATGCACATTTATCCTAAGGTTTTAGCATCTTGGCATGTCCAACACAACAGTGTTTTTCAGTCCCAGTCCTATGGAACATTTTTCTTTTCTTCTCTGCTAACACACCTGAATCATCTTATCAGCTGAATTATAAAACCATTCATTAGTTTAATAAATTGCACAGAACACCGTCTATGTCCTTGGGACTTGGGCTGGCTACCTACAGTAATGCAACCTCAAAACAAATGGAATTTACTGTAAATAGAAATGGACTAACATGAATTGTATCATTTATTATAATGAACATTATTATTAATATGAGCTGCACTTCTTTTTAATCGATAAGGTTTGGAATGTAGCAGCTAATTGCCTACATTTTCAAGAGGTGTACTTTTCATAGAAAGAAACTAATAACAGTACTATTACAATCGAATTATTATGTCTGGGATATCTCACTCAGATGCCATGATTAAAGTGATTTTATATCTAAATCGTGCTGAGGATGGTACCACTTAGAAACCATAAAGATGGCTTTGGACCTCAATTGATGTGAACAGTTTGGCTATGATGGCCAGGATTAAAATTGTTATTATAGTCTCAGCACTGCAATTGCCACAAACAGTTTTGCACTCAAGCCTCCATCAGTGAACAGTGGAGAAGTTCAACAAAACAGACTTCATGTAAAAACTGTAATGAACTTTCCTGGTTACACAACTGCACTATTTGACCATGTAGTTTTAGCACATTTATAGAAGGGACTTATTTATTTATAATTATACTATCTATTGTCACCCAGATGAGAACGGGTTCCCGTTTGAGTCTGGTTCCTCTCAAGGTTTCTTCCTCATATCGTCTCAAGGAGTTTTTCCTCCATTGCCACTGTTTCCTCTGGCTTGCTCATTAGGGACAAATTGATAAATTTAAAATTTATATTCTGAATTTATATATTTCTGTAAAGCTGCTTTGGGGCAAGGTCCACTGTTAAAAGCGTTATACAAATAAAACTGAACTGAATTTAATTTAATTTAATCAGTGGAAAAATTTCAGGCATAATAAATTGGGAATTCTGTTTCATTACAAGAATTTCAATTGGGTTATGAAAATGTCAGCTGGTACAAATAACTCTAATGCCTTATGAAGTATTTGTTGTTATTTTAATAGCATTACTTTTATTGCATCATTTACCAGTGCACTAATGATGAAGACCTGTTATTCTGATGTTAAATTATAATGGAGCCAGGAGGTAATGCATAGCATGTACAAGTTAAACCTAATAAATGTCTCAGAATATTCCTCAGTATGTTAACCTTCCAGTTTCCAGTTTTAATACTGCAAGATCACTTCCTTCCCTACATACAGCTCTTGATTATTATCATGACCTGTAACTTCATTAGTTTTATGGTGTCTCCCCAACAGGTCGTTACCGGTGAAACTCTTATAAAACTCTCCTGAGTGTTTATAAAAGCTAACAGATGATTATTTTTTATATCCACAAAGAAGTAAAACAGATACCAACACACTACACATGTCCATTTTCATTCATTCATCATTTTCAGTGGCTGCTGTATCCTGGTCAAGGTCATGGAGAACCCGGGAGACTATCTTGGGAACGGTGAGCATGAGGTGGGATTACATCCTGAATTGCAGTCCATTACAGTGCACCACACACACACACACACACACACACACATTTAGCAAAGTCAGTCCACCTACTGGAATCTTTTTGAGGTGGGAACCTGGAGAAACCTGAAGGAAATACACATGAAGATACTGGAGCTGTGAGGCAAAGGGTCTTGGCTATGTAAGACGTTCTATTGCATGTTTGCTGCCTGATTGATGTTGCACTAACCCTCACCCTTCATCTTGCAGGTAATGGCCCACAAGATGGCTCCATATAGCCATTTCAGGCTGTCTCAATCACATCCCACTGGACTGAGAACCTGAGGCAGAACCAGGACCTGGTTAAGGTCAAAGTTTAGGGTCACAGGTCAAGTTGCCCTTTACTCAGACAGAGATTTAGTTCCATTATCTGTTGTAGTGTTCTAAATCCAACCACAGATTTAACTCAATGAACTTTTAAAGACATTTTTTTTAATTAACTACTTACCACATATCATTCAGCACCTCCACTGACTACAGGATCAGAATGAACCTAATTTATGTCAGGATATGACAAAATTTAATTGCATTATTTCATACACATTTTCTACTGTAGCTGGCTTCATGGACATAGTTAAGTTCTATACCGATATTCTTAAAAAAATGATTGAATAAATCCTTTTTAAGTTTGATGATATCCTTTTAAGAGTAAGAGGTAAATTCAGGGTGTATATTCCTGCCTTTGCACAACCTTCCAGTCATCTTAACTTCTGAGCTACATCTGCCTCATGAACAAACCTAAACTTCATGATCTTCAAGTTCTGCTTTAGTATGACTCATTCAGGCCATCATGCATCAGAAAAACTTTTCTGGAGTCATGTTTTGTCTGATATAACAAATAATTGCAGTTTTAAAGCACAATATACCGAAAAAATATTTTACCCAAGACGAGTTTCATATATTTCCCTGTTTAAAAATCTGGAGCTAGGTTTATCCTGAAATAAACAGAGTACAACAAGCAAATGGCCCAGTCTGTGGTTATCAGAAATGGGACCAGTTCCACCTCAGTTTCTATTGTATAGGTTTGACAGTGATGGAATAATCCATTATGTACCACAGTAAGAGCTCATATTCGTAAGCAGTGTGTAATCCTGTATTATTAACCACAGCAAAATCTCCAAGGTACGCACAAAAAAGCCATTTGCATCTTGGCACACACCCAGGATACACAAGCGAAGAGGGATATCTAGTGTAATGTTTTTCTTTTGTTCAATTCCTACAGTTTCGGAAGCACTGAGGAGTTTCTGCTGAGAGGCAAACGCATGGTACACCCCATGGAATTACTCTAATATTTAAATGTCTTTCTTTGTTATTTTTAGGTTTATTTTGGGGTAGAAACTGTTGGAATATATAACTGCTGTGGAGTTTTCACTGTCTAAGCCTTGTGTTTGGTTGTGGTGATCTCTGACTATTCATCCATCACCAACTCAGGTCTGTCAGCAGCAATGTCATTTTGATGTTTGATTCTAAAACCAATGGTCTATTGTGTCAGCCCTAGTGAGGATGAGACATCTGAGGGGTGGGCGTTGGGGT
>JANDJT010000060.1:2382753-2399011 GCA_024331685.1 Stegophilus panzeri
GTTTTGGGATGTTTGTCAGGGTGACACAGGCAAAGTCATTACAATGCTTTTCCCAAAATGTATTGTGCCACTTTTGGCAACAGTTTTTGACTGAGCTGACACACTGTGAACAGCTCAAGATGATTCAGCCCCTCTGGATGGAAGATCATTAACAATATTTGAAGTGTTGGCAAATCAAGAAGCATGCACAAGTGTGAAATGGAATGTTCACCTTCCACGTCCCTCATGTGGCTGTACTGAGGATTTAATACCTTTAAGACCTTGTGTTTCTTGAACAGCTGCACACATGGGATGGAGTTGGCCAAAAACAGTTATGTGCAGGTATGACCTAGATCAATTTGGAAAATGAGACAAATTTAGAGAAAATCTGCAAAATCGTTTACCTTTTCATCAGGAGATTGCAAGAATCTCGACTATACCACAGTCATCCATGACCAGGCCCCAAGGGAGAGAAATTGGCCGTTCTTTCTGGGTGTGAGGGATGGCATACCTTCTCTCCCTTGCCAGTCACAGTCATGCTAGAGAATTTTGGACACCTTTTAGATCATTCATGCAGAAGAGGGCAGATAGTGCTTTCCTCAAAGACTGTTGAGCTGAACTGTGTTGCTGCATTAGCAGTAGTTCAAAATGATGCATTTGGCTATACATATCCTGAAGGCAACACATGCTAGCCTTTACCCTCCCCAGTTGGTAGCTGTCTCATGATCAGGAAGAGCTGACCAGTGGGTGGGAATTAGCAGGTGACCAAATTGTGGAGGAAAGGGGTGGTGGTATATATTGTTACCTCTATGCTCTTGTATTTAATCCACCTACTAGCTTCTTTGACACACTGGATTATTACCCTAACATTTTCTTATCAGAGCAAGAGATATAAATATTTAAATTGCAGACTATTAAGTTATTAAGTATCGTTTGGCTCCTCTGTGACTCACAGGGCAGAAGTCATAAGATGTGCAATTTACTCAGAAGATCAGTCATGATTACATTAATATTTGACTTTGGAGGTTTGTTAGGTCAGTATTAAGTCTTATGGTGCGAAAACGTTTTGATGTACTGAAGCATGTCCAGTATGTGTCTAATGTCCCTTTACAAAAGAAAGACAATATAATACATTGGGATTTAGAGCCATTAGTAATATGCAAGGAAAAGTCAGAACCAGAGGACAGCTGAAACACGTCAGACTAAACAACAAAAACTTGAAAAACAGCAAAATAGGAAACCAAGAAATGAAAGAAACAAAGTTAGAGCTAGAAATGCAAAATACAAGGCTCTGGAATTGGAACATGCAGCTACAACTCCCCTAAAAGAACACATGGCATATATACATTGACTAATAAGACCAAACAAGACCACTAACAGGAAACAGCTATAAACAGTGATCAGTGGATGTGGGCAGGGCAAAGCTGAGGAAACCAGAAGTAAACAGTCACAGTACAAAAAACCAAGGCCCTGTTTAAAATAGCATGCTTCTTGTATACTTTATACTCCATGCGACACTAGGATATACTGTATAGTACATATTCTTACTGGTACACATATGCAGTATAGTATGTATTATGTAAGGATCATCATTTGGTATCAACACAGTCAAACAAATAAAGTAACCTGTTCATACTGCATGCATGGTACACACCCATTCCATAATAATTCAATAGACGCATAGTAGCAAGTCATCTACATATTGTAGGTGTGCTGAAAATATTATTTTATGTATGAATAGTGAACTACATACTGATTTTGGAACTTGGAAATGATATGTTCCTACTTGGAGTTTCCCAGTTTCCCACTTGGTCATGGACACAAAAGTATTCTTTAAGAAAAGCCAAACAGAGGCTGTTTATGAGAAAAGATCCTGATTTGAAATAATTTTGTTTTATTTACTTAATGTGTTCATTTTCTTGACACAGAGACATTTCTACGTCTGAATAATAATCCAGTTATTTGTTTATTCTACACATTTATGTAAAGGAAATGGCAACAGAACAAATCTCTCACTGTGAACAAGGTCATCCACTGAGTAAATGGTTAGTTTGTTGAACTGTTTGGTCAGTAATGGCTAAGATGAAATCTGGAAGCTATAACGAGTAAATGCTTCAACAGGCACAGCAGGTAGTTGGTGTCTACTAATTTGCACCTTCACACCTGTCAAATGTTTGTTGGCAGGAACCTAGGATTTTTGACCTGAGTGTTTTGCTGGGATCTTGGGCAAAGTGGCTATGTTGTACTTCATTTATTATGGTAATTGTTAGTACCACTGTGGTATTATTTGAGTAAAACGGTGTTTGTTTAGATCACATGCTGTAAACGCCTATTGAATGTATAGAACCCCACTACATAGTTCAACTTCATCATGGTCCTTCTTAAAGCTGCAAATGGATATTTCACTTCCAATTCCCCATTACTCATGGTACTGAACTTATGACAATCGTCTCTGCTCATTATTGCTGATTTTCTTATGATCTAGTTCACGTTTCACAAGAGCAGACCATGCTTCTGTGTGGTAGATTCAATGTGATGAGGATGGCAGTAAAGTGCCTGCTACTAGAGTGTCATGCTCATGATCCAATGTACTACATGATCTAGAGAAAATACATGTCCAAAAGAAGAAAGGTGTCATAGTGCTTTGTATAGATTACTACATACCTGTAGTGTGAGCACTTTCTGTTGTACTTCAATTTATTCATCTTCAGTAAGCACTTTATCCTGATCAGCATGACAGTGGTTACAGACTTTATCCTGGGAACACTGGGTGTGTGGTGTGAATACAATCTGTATGGAATGGCGTTCCATAGTAGGACATAATGCATTCAAAAACACATTCATACACTCAATCACATTTAGGGGCAATAGGAAATCCATCCACCAGCATGATTTTAGTGGGAGAAATCCCAGAGAACCCAGAGAAAACCAACACAGGCATGGAAAGACCATGCAAAGCTCAGACAAAATTAAGACCCAAGTTACCCAAGCTCAGGATCGAATCAGGTCAATGCTACACACTGTGCCATCATGGACTTAAAAATTCAGTTGTCATCCAGTTGTCCATAGGATGATACAGGTCTTCCAGAGAAGATAGCAGTGCCAGCTGTAAACCCCTAGCTCCACACACACCAAAAGTTTGAGTGTTTGTAAAGGATAAGAGTCACAATGCTGCTGCAAAGGCCAAAGACGAAAACCCACAGAATAAGTATGAGGCTGGTGATCTATGAGAGTTTCAAGACTCAGAGTATCTGCAGCCAAGCAGAGCACATTAAAAGAAGAAGTTCCCGAAAGGTTATACTGGTGTTGTCAAAGTCATTATTCTAGACTTTGTCTTTATATATATCTATATATATATATATATATATATAATACCAAGGTGGCCTACCATGTCATTTACTCGAGAGTTGTGAAGTTTGAGCTCTGTCCTACAAATCAAATGTCAAAATTAGATTGCAGAGAAACGATTCAAACTTCTCCTTCTGTACAGGAAATACAGAACTCTCATCTCAGACTAAATTGGAAGCTAAACTACAGTGGCTAAGCACATCTGAGTGGCACAGATCCAAATGGGTGGCTTACTGAGGTGTATTCCCCTTAAGGGTGAAATGATACCGTTTATCCCCCTGCAGTTTCCCCAGCTGTGCCTGCACTCTAAATGGAGTAATAAGGCAGTAAGTTCTGCCATCGCACCATAATCTTCACACCGTTTTTCTTCAGTTGCCTTTGTGTTCACCCGTCCACACATGGAGCCAATTGAACTGGAAGGATCAACCCGAGATCAGCTCTCTCTACCCTGTTCTTCTATAACAGGGCACAAGACTGAGGGACTGTATTAGATTTTGTGAATGAAAGAAAGTAAGTGGGGAAAAAAAGCATGGACTACCTCCATCACTGCTCCTTAGGTTCTAAGAAGAGAGAATACAACAATTTTGTATTAAAACAGCTTATAGAACCACATCATCATTGAATAATAAAAGGCTCACAACTGATACTTGAGGGACTCCAGCAGATTTTGCATTGGAGATTTAGAACTATATTTAAAAACATTTTTGTCAATATGTATGTGCAGAGTTTGTATTACGAGAAGGAACGAAGGTATTGTAAAGTATATAAAGAATGTGTAAAGTTTCTATGACCAGATGGAACTTAGGAACGTATTCACAAGTAATGGAAAAAGAGTGCTTGAGATTGACAAATGGATCGGATCAGCAGTGTTAACATTGCTGTACCTGTCTGTGATGGTGAGGCAGGAGCTCAGTTTGGGGATGAAGCTGTCTGTTTACTGGTCAATCAGTACATCCCTATAACTCATGAGCTGTGGATAGTGCCCGAAAGAATAAGGTCATGAGTACAGTTGGTGGAAAAGAGGGTCCACTGCAGTGTTGTGGAACTTATTCCAGGAGAGCCTCAGAGTAGATCTACTATTCCTCCAAATTGAAAGGAGCCCATGGACATGGATGGGACAGCTGGTTGAATCCCGCAAGAGCTGTATCAGACTTCTCAGACTTGATGGAGACCCCAGGGCAGACTCATGGCTTACTGGAAAGATCATCATTCACAGTTGGCTTTGGAGTGTCTGGGGATCCCTCAGGACGAGTTGGACTCTGTGACTGGCGATAGAGAAATCTGGGATGACCTTCATAATCTGTTGCCACTATGACCATGAATGAATGAATGCATACCCATGCATGAACGTGTGGTAGTTTTGTTTTGATTTTAAATAAGCTGAAACCTAGACATGTCTTTTCATACATTAGATCTTTAAATTACTTTATTTCAGATTTCATCATCAAAATTTTTACAAAACGTTTTCTTTCAGACAATAATATACTCAAAGAAGAGACAGAAGTTTGTATTCGGAAGGGGGAAAAAAAGTGTCTGATCTGTTAACAGACAAAAAAAGACGAAAACGACAACAAACTAAGTTGAAGGATTAAAAATGATGTAGTGCATATTTACATCCTGCAAGAACAACAAAAGAGAAAAAAAAACATCTCATCAACCTCAGACCAGACAAAACCAGGAAAATGATTTTTCACAGAGATTAATGAGCGCAGCAGAGAACAATATCTATAAGGGGAACTATATTGCTTTTCATCCTGTTTTGCCTTTACCTTAACTTGATTGGGTGGCAAAAAAATGAATAATTTGAACTAGATATCTCAAATTTGCATGAATCATTAGTTTGAGCTCCAGTTAATTGATCAAATCCTGTGGCTCTTCGCCGAACACAACAGCATCCCTGACTTTTGTTTATAGATGGGCTTATAATTTCACACAGAAAATCTTATGTATATTGTTCTTCTACAGATGTCACACAGGCTAAAGCTTCAAACAGTAACTTTGTACTGCCTGTTTCGTTTACATCAGTATTCATATAGCAGTGAAATGTGCACTTTGGGTAATGCAAAAGGGAAAAAATACCAGTTTATTAGAAATGGCTTGATAGGTTTTGGATGGCTTGATCTGACTCTTGCCTCTTGGCTATATACAGGAAATGGTGGACAGATACCCATTACTCATAGTCAGCATGAAGCACATAATTCAGCACATTTACCGTAGTGGACCATTAAGCTGTGCAAGTAACTGCATTCTGCTGCAATCTAAAGTTCATTTATAGATTATAGTCACTTAATATTGAGAAGTACAGTTGTATCCTGCAGAAATTTGAACCACTTGAGACAAATATTATCATGACCCCCAGGAGTCTCCAAAATTGATTTTACCCAATGGTATTTATCAATAAGCCTGGGAATTCTGGGTATTTAAATGAAAAATAAACCATGGCTAAACTCACTGGTCCCTCGGACCATTATCTCACCTCTAACACCACTCTGCCATGCGCAAGCCCCAGATAAGAACGTCCTAACTTCTTTCTTGTTATACATAAGTGTATGCATGCCTGTCTTTGCTGATACTTTCTACTGTAGTCTGAGGGTCAGCAAACATCTGGTCCTTTCCAGCTTTGTCCATTCCTTCCGAAACTCTGCATTTATCCACTACTTGACGCGTCAACATTAGGACATGAAATGTATATCTCACAAAATCCTATGCACGATATACAAGGTTTAAATAGCATCACTACTCCAACTGGAAGGCAGCTGTTTTCTAATTTGCTCCTGTCTCAGAGAAATATTACATTTTCATGCGTACTACCTTGCAATGCCAATGCCATTATTGTGTTCACTGAACAAGATGGGGGAAACACATTGCTACATTAAGATTCCCTTAAAAGACATTTAGTTAACATGAATAAACCGTAAATTCAGGATTAATACCCTGTAAGTGACATAGATTGTTTTTTTGTTTGTTTGTTTGTTTGTTTGTTTGTTTGTTTTTAATAATAAACTAAATCAACCAAAACTCAACACCTGCATGAAGCAATTTTCACATCACGGAGTAAAATGAAGCCAACGCTCACCAGCTTGATGAGTGTTTGCACATGTTAACTTGCAAAATTCAGGACTGACACTTAAAAAAAACAAAAAAACAAAAACAAAACAAAAAAAAAAACATTTGAAACATTTTAATATATTATACCTTCAGACCAGAGCTCAGTAATTTATCAACATTTAGATATTTAGACATGCTGTAATTTAGTTTTTTTTTTTTTTTTTTTTTTTTCCTCACTTATTCCAACTTATTTGCAGGCATGGATTGAATAAACATTAGCCAATGCCTGTGTATTTAGTTAACATTTAAACAAACCTCAATTCATGTGTTAACTTTGTTGCTTTGTTAACATTTCTTGTGCTTAATGAATTAACATTTGTTAATGTTAATTAAATCTGGGAGTACGTGACAGCCGGGGAAAACCAGTTTTCATGGTGAAATTCTGACATGTTCTACTTTTTAAAGTACTACAAGTTTTGCCCATACCTCATTTACAATGAATGTTTTTTAAAAATCTGGTTACCTCCAGATTGCATTTGTGAGGCTGTGTCACAAACAATGTTAGTTAAGGGAACCTTAATGTAAAGCATTAACTAGTAACGCAATAGTTTATAACGCAGAATAGTGATATTACTGTAAACCATGCTAACCGATTAGCCAATTATAGAGATATGAAAATTGAATGTCAGTATATGGCTAATGCACATTAGTCCACCATTAAACCTAATCCACCATTAGTATTAACCCACCAGGAACTGCGGGGAAATAGAACACACCCAAAATGAGTGTGGAAGAGTGAAACAAGCATGCAGAGGAACTGTCACTTGTGTGAGCACGTCATTTCAGCGAGCACTGAGCACTGTGTCATGTGCGTCTGCCAGGGTCTACACGTTACTCGCAAATCGAGGTCGGCAGTCGTCACGCTCTCTATTAAAGATGCTGTTTAAACCCCATACAACTCAGCATGAGGAATTCATTGCTAGCAGTACAGCAATGCACATAAAGAGCTAAACAAACTCTTACTCGATCACCTTGATTGATTAATGGTAAGTAGGTCACATATTTTGATATCAGTAATGGTATCAACAGGTCCCAAAAAACGTCTACTTCATCTGAAAAAAAAAAAAAAAAAGAAGACGAAAAGACATTCATGTATCATTACTGTGAAGTAAATATTCAGCAGGCAGTCCACTCTGACAACAGATCCTGTCTGAGATGACGAACACAAATACAGCAGCATATAAAATAAAATGACATCAAATGTACTTTTTCCGTGTCAGTTTTCACATATGCTATACTGAATATTAAACAAGTGTGCTTGAATGAATTAGAATAAACTCTGAATATCTTTTACACAAATACGCAGCACGTAAGTAAGTGAACGCTGATGCAATTTTTTGTTGTTTTGGCCCTTTATTCCAGCACATTGGATTTGAAATGAACCAATGACTCTGAGGATAAATTGCTGGCTGTCAGTTTCAATTCAAAGGCATTTCCATCTTTGCTCGGTGAACCATATAGGAATCAAGTGAAATAAGCAGAGTGTGTATAGAAGAACTGTGATTCCTACATGCTTTACCCAGTATTAAGGCTTTGTATTTCTTAGTCCAAGAGATGATATATACGATGATATGATATAAAATAAAGGCATCATGTTTTCACAGTACAAGCAGCAAGAAATTGAATATGATACAGTATGACATCGAGCTATGTCATTGGCTACGTATTGTCTAAACAGTTTGATATGAACGAAAAAAAGGAATACATGTTTGAATTAACAAATTAGAGGCCTTTAATAGGACTACTGTAGCATGGCTAGTTGCTTACTAGCGTATGTGGTTTTATTTTCACATGCAGTTTCATTTTTCAGATTCTGATTTTCTGAAATGAGTTATTTAGGTGAATTTCAGGCCATAACATGTTGAAATGTCCCTTCAATTCTATTTCATTTTCTTCACACGTGATCATACACAAATGTGGAAAAAAATATAATCACATGTGAACTGAGCTTTCTGTAATGTGATGAAATGAAAATTCTTTGTTGACCCCGCCCCCCCCCCCAAAAAAACACGTTTTTCTACTGTAAAAACGTATAAAAAATTTTTAAATAATAAATCATTTCATACTTTTTTAAATGGAAAACTATTAATTAAAAACTATTAAATGAATCATTAATTAAAAATTTATCAGGTAATGAAAGACTATGTCGTTTAAATAGGGACAATATTCCACAAAACTGCACTGATAATAAATTATTATAATTATTTTTTTAAACAGTGATATGTGGGCTGCACATTAACCAGGATGTGAAGCTTTAAGGCAGGGTAACTTTTAAAGAAAATGTCCTTGGATGATGCAGGGTAACATTTTTAGTCAAAATGTAAAAAAAAATTGTGCTTTTGGTCAAAAACCAAAAGTGTCACTTTGGTCAATTTAAGTTATTTTTAGTGTCTGAAATCTTGGTGTGTCCTTACAAAAGAGCAAGAAAGACATAAAAAATGTGTGTGTGGTGTTGGACCAATATTAGATGCAGATGTTTTATAAATTTTCAGGATGGCACAGTGATTGGAATTGAACCTCTTCATCCAATATCCTCAGCCAGTAGATGTAAATACCTTCAAATTAAATCTGACCTTATGCACTTTAACCTCATAGTCAATGCTTTGATGGACGGAGTTCAGAAATACAAGGGTTGTCCCTGTCCAATTTGTGCATTCTCGGTTAAATGGACACGTCATCTACTTAAGCAAGAAGCTATCCTACATATCCTCTTTGTCCTCGATTGAAAAACAATACCCGTCATGACACATTCTATCAGCTCGTAGGTTCAATCGTTGGTTCACTAATGAGTTGATCAAAGGACAAATGGGTTGAAAAGCATCTATTCCCTGATGCAGAACAAATCATACACACACACACACACAACTAATGGGATGTGGCCAGTCACACGATTCATGCTTGACTGGATCTCTGAAAGAGTGTGGAGATGTCTCCATATAATGTCTCCATAAGAGCCTCATTTTAAAAAGATAATAAAGACAAAGGGCCTCAGCATACGTCAAGCGGAGACGGTGTTTGAGTATCTTCCACAGACATTATGAAGACGCAAATGGATATCCTGTGTCCTTGTAACCTTGCGAATGTGGTTTCGTCGTTGTGCGACCCCCGAGGACGTTGCATCCTCCTATCCTCCTTACTTTAAGTATGCTGAAGCACAAAATGTAATAAAATTCAACAAATTGTTAATCCTGATCCCTAGTCATTGGCTGTGTCTCAAATGGCGTACATTGCACTATGTACTACATACCTGAATATGCAGACACGATACCTGAAAAAAAAAAAAAATGACACGGCACTGAGACGGTCATTAAAGCTCACCAAAGTCGGAATGCCGGAACAAGTGCCAATGTTTTTTTTTTTGTTTTTTTTTTACCAAAATAGTCTTAAATGGTTTTGTATTTATTTATTTATTTATTTTTTAACGAAGTGGCCATAAACAGACAGAGCATGGACTGGTTCTCTAAATATATTCAAGAATAAATAAACAATAAATAAATGAATAAATAAAATAAACTAAACTAAACAGGCGTAGTTCAGCGACTCTTTAAAGCAGGAACCAGTGAGGCTTCTGTAGCAGATCCTCTGCTAACCGTTTAGCTGAACGTAGCTCATTGAGAAAGGAAAGCGTTTTCACTGAGTTTAATTTGGTTTTTATTTCATTTACCCTCTCTGGACTGATTACCGAATCAGAATGTTTAAAGACAGAAGAGTATTCATGTATTCGCCACGTCAAGTTCAAAAAACGTTTCGTCTCATCGGTCAGAAGTGGTGAGAACGTGAAGCTCCAGTTCAAAACAAAACAACAACTTGTACTATTTTTTTTAGCCATATATTAATCATTAATGGCTGAGCATTAAGGTAACTGTTGTCATTCAATCATATTTAGATGAATATCCCTGGTGTAGTTGTATTCCGACACCGAACTCTGATGGCTCCGCCCCTTCGACTATATGGCATATAATCACTGTATTTGTACCTTAAGCAGGTATTTATAGTGCACTACATCCCTCTGAGTTTCCCTGTGTGAACTCAACTCAACACTATGTATGCCATTTGAGAAGCAGCTATTGAACAGCACTTGTCAGGCCAATACTGTAAGTTCTACCTTGTTGTTTTTGGTACACAGCCACACAGCTTTTTTCCCATTCTTTTGCTTTCCCATCATGCACATCCAGGTGAACAGTACTAATCAGGCCAATGGAATGCACCACACTCTGTGTGTGATTGCTGAGATGTCTCAGGGGTTGTTCGGGGCAATTTTTTCATGTCTTTTTTTTCTTCCTGGTGGGCGATACTGGAGCATTGTGGGTAAAACTTCCACAGCATTAACAATAATATCAAATCAACAGCTCATTATTCATACATGAAGCTTTGGAACACAACACAAGCTACTCTTATTGTACATGTAGATATTTTTTCTTTGTTTTTTTATCTCGTTTTTTTTTTTTTGTGTATTGCCAGGACTTTTCAAAATTGCAAAACACAGCAGAGGAGACTGAACCGACGTTGACCGGGAGAGTCAGAGGAAAATACCACAGCAGAATGAAACCAGGGAGCGTGGACACCATGTGGAACATTGTTAAAATGACAAGACCTTATTTTCCCGGAGTGTTCCGTAAAATCTTTACACTGTCAAGCTCCACGCGTTCGACAAGCAAAAAGGACGGATTATGAAAACTAATGAGCACAATGAGATGTAAAGGTCATGAGAGCAGATAGAAAAATATCGACCTTTAAAATGTGGATATATTACTGAAGATTTCTCTCACGGCTGTTCTGAGATCAGTCTCTGCAGAGCAAAACCTACTGTTCACCATCTGTGTGTGTGTGTGTGTGTGTGTGTGTGTGTGTGTGTGTATCAAGAAGCAAACGATGTGATACTTTTTCCTCTCTATGTACAAGATAAACACGTCCTGTGTGTTAATTAATTAGTGTCTGCAAACATTGTGCAGAGTCACTGATCGCCTCGAGGGTGCCATGTCTCTCACAGCGAGGCTGAAGCATCGTCTTCCCAATTAGTTTGCATGTCAAGGTCAAATAAAAGTCTGACAGGCTTTGAATTGACCTCTGACCTTGACATTCGAGAATGAAGTTGGCGTGGTGCAGGAGAGTAGGATTTAAAAAAAAAAACAAAAAAAAAAACCCCCCCAAAAAAATCCAGAAAATCCACCAATGGTGAGGTACAAGATCCACATTCATTGTGTTGAGTCCAAACACACAGGCACACGGGGTGACAAAAAATAAAAATATCCATGTTTACAGGCAACAATCCCAGTGTTCCTTAGATCTGGAGTCCATTTACAAGTAAAAATGAATGCAAATCACCACTGGTCCACACTGCGCCAATGGGGAATTGACTTCCTGTAGATGGAAACATGGCATCTAGTGGCAAACATTCAGTGAATCAGCACTCAGGAGACACTCTGATAGCAAAGCATTGAAATACTGAACATGTAAATCTATTAAAACATCTTAAAATGTCACTCAAACCCCACCATTAATGCTCAAACACACAGCAAGCAACCATTTATTTGGCCTTTATAGAAGCAAATGGGCCCTAATGGGATCCTCACACACTGTGTAATCCTTGTTTTAATTCCAAACCAGGCATTTTTCTTTCCTTTTCTCAGTGGACGCTGGACAGACTGACATGCTTTTTTACACTCTGCTAAAAGAAATAGACTTGTGTGAGATAACGATTTACTGGTTCCTACACTTCCCAATAAAAATGGCAAACGTACCAATCGGTATTTGTATCTGAAATGGCTGACAGTTATGGAGGTTTATTTTGAACGTTCTAATATTAACTCACCCTGCCTGTAAGCCCCGCCCACTTCCCAGATCGCACATGTTCTTATTCAGACATGACTCGCAGGATACGGTAAATGGAGAATATTGTGGGTCCGTTAATAAAATCTATCCATGTATAAGTTTGATTTAGCTTACATCAGTTTGCTATACTTTAGGTATGCCACCAAAAAACTTACCAAATATGGTAAAAAAAAAAAAAAAAAAAAAAAAAAAAAATTGGACCAAAATCTAACACTTTATATAATATGAATGATAATGATAATTCAAAAGTGATTAAATACGCTGACGTTTAAACACTTTGAGCAGCGGATGTACTGTTATGTTGTTTATTTATATATTTTCCGTACTGTTTGCTGCACATTACTGTAAAATCACTTAAAAATCCATCCACTGTTCAGCTGAGCTTTCACTGCCAACAAGCAGTTCCTGACCGCACACTCTTTAAACTAAAAATGGTCGAATTCTTGTTCTCCATCATTATTATTATTTTTTAAATGATGAATCGTGAGCAGGAAAAAGAAAAACTATTTCACACAAGTCTATTGTCAAGTCTATTTGCCACCTTTATCCTAACCCTATTTGACTTTTTTCAACTCTAGAGACTTTTGTCTTGTTGTATTGAAGGTCAGCAGATAACTGGGGCAGTTTTGACAGAAGATAACTTCTACCTGCTAACAGAGTCTGGAGAAACACGCACAGCTAGCTAGCTAGCTAGCTAGACGCAATGCACATTTCTCTCTGTGTTAAAGTTTTTACGTCAACGGTTGACATCTGAGCTACAACTGAGGGTAAATCTATTACGCCGATTTCAGGCCTTTCATTTTAGTCCGAGCTTACAGATTTGGTGGTTTGGTACCACAAGAGGATCTGATGCGGTGTGTACTGTACTTCTCAGAGAACGCTTAATCTTTGGTACATGTGCACATCTCAGGAGGTCTGCGCTGAAATCTGCACTGGAAACTTTCTGATAGTATCAACAGATACTGCAGAGCGTCTTGTTCTCTGAAAGGATTACGTCCAAACGGGACATCCTGATCTCTTTCAAAGATCAATCACTGACACCGTGTATAACCGCTGTCTGGAAATGTAGCTGAAAATAACAGCGAGATGTCTTTGAGGGCTGGGAAACTTTAACTTGTTTCATTCCTTCTCTTACATGTAGGCCATATTTTGTCTCCGCACCTGTTCCCCCCTTTTTCCTCCCACTACGAAACTTGTTTATTGCACATTCTGTTTCATTCTCGACACAGCGTGAGTGAATCACCATTATCAGCTTTTCAAAGGCAACGTCCCGTCGTGTTTGGCACGAAAAGGACATAGAACAGCAACTAAAGTGCCATTTAACGCGCCACGCGTGCTGTATTGAGTTTCAATTTTCCATTGAACGAGACTCAGAAGAGCAGCGTTTGTGTTGAAAAAAAGAATAAAAAAAAAAAGGACAAAAAAAAAACAAAAAAAAAAAAACACAAATGAAATCCCATCTCCCTGTACATAGAGCTCACTGTCATGGAGCATGTATTGAACATCTGAGTTGCGAGTCCTTGGTTGGGTCTTTTATAGATCCTTCTCTCTTTTTTTTTTCAGAAAAAAAAAAAAAAAGTTCACAAGAAGAAGAATCCATCCACGTAAAGTTAGATCCGTATGTGGAGTGAAATTCCTTCTGAAAATGTTAGCTTTTCCAAATGGCTCTAACTACTCAAAGAGTCGTTACCATCCTATAGAATTCGCTTTAGCGTCCGTGAGTGCTAGCGTCCAAAGGTGAGGGTGCTAGCAGGCCTCTCGATGGACGGGTACTTTATGGAGCGCTCCGTGCTTGGGTAAGAAACACCAGGGCCTTGTATGGGTGTTCTCAGGGTAGGAGGTGAGCTGGAGGGCGGAACAGCTGGCAGAGCCACGGTCTGAATGGTGCCCCTGTCACGTGGTGGCAGATCATCGAGACCCTGAGGCGGGCAATCATAGTTCACGTTGAGGCGCATCGGCTGATGGGCTTGGCAGTAATCCAGAACGGGCTGTTCATAGCGATAGAAGGTCAGAGCGCTCATCTGGTGAGGAACCTGAGAATTGCAGGACAAAGAAAGAGAAAAAAGAAAAAAAAGAAAGACTTAATAATAATAATAATAATAATAATAATATTATTCCACATGTGATTCAACTGAAATTTTCCAAAATAACACAATGAAACCAAACAACATTATTTCTATTAAACCCTCATCTTCAGTTCCAACGGATTTCGAATTGATTCATTGTTTTAGGTTTTATTTTTCAAACAAATACATCAGAATCCAGGTCTTACATTTCCTAGAAGAGCATAACGGCATTAATAGTAATGTATTCATTCTAATATGTTGTTTCTATAGTAACAGCTCATACTTCTTTTGCAGATGTTCTACAACAAAAAACAAGTACCAATAAAGGGATAAAAAAAAAGTATGATGTGTTTTTTTTTTAAATTAATAATATATTGTATTTGATGACAAATTGCTGTGGTATACGAGGAATAAAACACTTCAGGACGTGATGTGTTGGAAAACAATCCACTTTGGTGTAGTAAAAGTAGCTCTGCTTGTGATTATTTTCCTATAACAGCCAAACACAGTGTTTCATTCTTTACTATACAAAAAAAAACAACCTTTTGTGGATTCAGCCAACTCAACAAAATGGTAATGGTTTATTCCTCTTCCTGACAGATGTAAGCAAATAGCTTTTTACACCCAGAGAAAGATTGTCTCATGCCATTGCTGTGGAATTTGTGTGTGTGTGTGTGTGTGTGTGTGTGTGTGTGTGTGGATATGTTTCTCTCAAACCCAACTTATGGTTTTCCTGTCATACACTCAGAAATCCATACACTCTCATACATGTCCTCTCTCACACACCGACACACACGTATACGCTCACACACACCCCTTGACTAACAGACTAATTGAATGCTCGTCCCCTGCAGTACTGCTGTTATATAAGGGGCCAATTATCAGAGGTGGAAAAACGAGCACAACACAATGCGAACACGACAGAAACCGGAGCCGATTAAACCCAACTCCGGTGTGGAAAGAGCTTCGATTGCGATGGATGAAAGGGTTTTATAGAAAGGGGGCGAGAAACAAGCGATAAAGATGAGAACAATGGACACAGAGGCGAGTCTGGAGATATAACAAGATGAACGATGAGGTAGATGATGTTGCCGAGCTGCACGTATTGGACTGATTTGAACCAAAAGGCGGATTTTTGGGTAGAGATGATGTTCCCGGGATAAAGTCAGTCTTATTTAGAAGGCAGCAGATGGAGAATAAGGATAAGGAAAGCATTGTGGATAGAAATGGAAGTCAAACTAGGTCATTTTCATAATAATTGTCATTCAGATTTATTTATATAACAGTTAGTTCTAGTCCACTAGTTTGATTGGTCGAACAGCATTCCATGAGTGCTTATGTTTATTATTGCCGCACTGGGACATTTCACTTTGTGCAGTATATCACTCCGCTCGTCTGTGATCACCATGTCAAATTCTACTTCCTAGTTTTAAGAGGTTACTACAGTACGGGTTGCGATGTAACGTGAATGTACAATTCATTGTAAGCTAGTTAGCTAATCAACGTGCTATAAAGTGAGTGTGGCTTCTAAACAAAACATTTGGCCATATTGTGTCAAAAGCGTCAGTTACTCAACATTAATTTCTTGTTTATAGATCTGTTACAGAGGGGTAAATAAGTATTCCACGCATTAACATTTTTTTCAGGAAATATATTTCCAATATGGTTATTCGTGTGAAATTTTCACCAGAAATCAGTATTAACTCAAGAAATCCAGAAATATAAAGAACTCACAACATTAAAGTCTATAAATAAAGTTATGTGTAATAAAGAAGAATGACACGGGGGAAAAAGTATTGAACACGCTAAGAAAAAGCAGTTCTCCAAGGCAAGGTAAGGCAAAGAACAAGCTGAAATCCGTAAGTAATTACACCCCCTATCTGTGCAAATTAATATCAGCTGGGTTAGTAAATTGATGGTCTATA
>JANDJT010000060.1:2403818-2415252 GCA_024331685.1 Stegophilus panzeri
CGTTCTAAACTCCTCCTTTCAGAGAGCATACTCTGCTCTGATTGGTCAGACGTCCGAGTCTGTCGTGATTGGTCTACAGATCTCATCGAGCAGACGATGAAGATCAGAGGCGGGGTTTTTTGTTACAAACCTACGTAGGTTAATACAGGAAGTAAAGTCTGGAATCACTAACGACTCGATTCAGCCATTCAGAATCGATTCCTTCTTTTGGGAGTCGATAAATCCGTTTGTCATGCGCTTTGATTTTTGAAACTTAGCAGACGTTTTACATTCACACACAGCTCTATAACACACTACATGAAAGGGAATATCTGAAAAACCATAATAGGTGCACTTTAAGTTGTAGAGAGAATGGCATCTAGTTCAAACTATGTTAAAGGAATACAAATGAATAAAATGGCTGCCCATAACCTAATGCTCATAACCTAAACAATCCCCAAGACAATGTTTTGTCCTCGCAAAATCTTGCAAAAATGAAAATACAATCTTGCTGAGCTTCACCTTAAAATCTCAGGATCCTAAATGCTGAAAAAACCTTTACTAATAGTAGGCAGTTAAATGAGAGGACAGTAATGCTCTTTTAATTAAATCTATTTTTCTGCCTACGTCGGCAAACAAGCTCAAGGTCACAGCAAGGTCAAACGTCTGAAACACCATCCGTCCTTTTCATCATACAGAGATGTTACTTACATGAGCGTTAGGAACTTCAAGGCTCATTTTTTTTTTTAACAGCAGAGGCATCCCCTTGCTTCTGCCGATCAGTGTAGCTTTTTAGACGAGCTCAAAGCGAGAATCAGCAGTGGAATGCACACGAAATAGACTAACACACCACGCAACGTTCATGACTCACATGCTAAAACAAAAGCACCGTGGAGGCTCCATTATCAGTCCTACACGCTGTTCTAGCAATAGCACTTACCGAGTTGTTTACATTGCTTTCAACAGATGCTGCTGTCAATCACTGTTCGATCTGGCACGCCGAAACAGTTCGGATCAGGTGGAAAACAGGATATTTTTGTCACGTTTACTGATGAATAAATAGTAGTTAGGGATATTTGTTAAATGCTTATTTAATAACAGTAATCTTTTGTTTTGTTTTTCTTAATATTTAAAATCATGTTGCCAGCGGCTTGAAACCTTCCAGGCGCTAATCCACCACATCCACCACAAAATGAGTACCTCGGGGATCCATATTCGCAGTCGACTTAGTTGGAACGCCAGGCAGTACACGATTCATGCAGACTTTCTACTAGAATTTGTTTCTGTGTACTGTTCATGTTGCTTCAGGGCTCAACAAGTTGGTACTGTTTTTCTCCACAGTCCTAAAATCTTCCTCAAGCAAGGGCGAGAAAAATATGCTACTCTATCCACAAATCTCTCCTGGTCAAGTCAAGAATCTATTGTATTCTTGGCTAATTTTTTTTTTTTTTTTTTTTGTGGTATTAGAAAGGAGATTAAGATCCCAAATCTGTGCATGATTATATTTCTCAGTAATGAACATACACAAAACGTTGGCTTTGGCTTAGTGACAGCCCCCTCTGTCTAGCTTTAATCAGGAATATTAGTAGCCTTGTGTGAACCTGACTTTTAAAGGCGAGCGCTAATCAGATGTGAGAGCTGTGAGAGCCGTGAGAGCTGGACCGAAGCCAGGCCTTTGTATATGCCACCTTACGGCACTCTTCTTCCTTCGCCTCCTCCGTTTTTTTTCTCCGTATTTAATTTGATTCCAGAGAGGCAGGCTATGTAAAACGAGATGCGTTTAAGTGGGGAAGAAAAAGAACAGCTTTGTCTGGAGACGCTTCAATCCGAAATTGATCGATTCCAGACGTTTCCTCCCGCCTGCAGCGAAGGGAAACTCTCGGCTTTCTGATAGATTCCGTTCGGAAGTACGTTTGAAAACATTTCCCTAAATATCAGCTTTGAGCTTTTGTTTCAAATGACCTGATTGATTTCGACAAGTGCGGCAGCCTTTTTCGGTTTTCCTCCCAGCTGAAGCGCGTCACAGAAGCTCTATTTGTTCAAAGAAAGTTTCGCGATACTTCATTTTGCAAAGCGTGGTTTTCGTCTGTTCTGTAGTAAGAAAAAAAGCACATGACAGAAAATCAATAGGCTAATAGGAATCGATGACTGAAACACACATCTCGCCAGTTTCGACTTGCAGCTCTGAGCATCTGAAATTTTTTAGGTCTGTGGAGTGAAACACACTTGAATTACTACATGGAATTGATCCGAAACCTGAAAACGAGCAAACATTGTTGTCTGTATGCAAAACTTTAATATCATCACAGAGCTATTGAATTCTCAATTCTGATTGGTCAGTCAGGAGGTGTCGATTCATTTTTCTATAACAGCAGCTCGGACAATGGTGCAGCTCGTTCTAATACGTTATCGTTTCTATAGTGACAGCTCATTCACAGGGACTTGTGGAGGTGCTTCACATATAGGAAGTAGATTAAAAACATCTCAAGTTCATCCATCCATCTAACAATCCATACATTTTCCATACCGATTATCTTACACAGGGTCACGGGGAGTCTGGCGCCTATCTTAGGGAACTCGGGACACAAGGCTGTGGACACCCTGGACGGGGTTCCAACCCATCACAGGGCACAATCACACGCATTCACACACACTACGGACAATTTAGAAATGCCAATCAGCCTAAAACGCATGCCTTTGGAGTGGGGGAGGAAACCAGAGTACCTGGAGGAAACCCCAGAGGCATCTGGAGAGCATGCATGCTCCATACACACAGGGCATAGGTGGGATTCGAACCCCAACCCCAGAGGTGTGAGGCAAGCATGTTAACCATTAATACAGCATGTCCCTCAGTCTCAAGTTCAATTAAATGGTTTTACAACCATTTATTTGTCTTTAAATGCTATTTTAGTGTTTGAGCATTTTACAGGAAGACCACCATTTCATGACACCTGTGCGAGCAATCAAGAAAACGCACCAACGTGTGACTACCAAGGTAACAGGCTTTGATGGCAAAACACAGAATATCATTGAACAAACATGTTGCCGCCACTCACACACACACACACACACACACACACACAAACACATTAACAATTTTCTGCATCAGCCTGTTTTCAGTTATGCATTACGGCTGACTGAAAACAGAAAAGTGGCTGAGCGGCGGTGTGTAATTACATTTTGTGTAATGTTGTCCACTCAACATGCGGGCGGTGTGTGATACTGTTTAAAAAAGGACACGCAGAGGCTGAAACACTGGCATGGTGTGTCTATGTACGTGTAGGAGTGTGAGTTTATTCTTTATTCTTTATTTATTATTAGGTATCGGTATACCGTATGAGCGCACGCATGCTCGGCCACGGCAAGCAAACTAAATTACGATCGGAACAACAAGCTAATTGTGATAGATTGTGCAGTATGGAACTAAAACACGTTTGTATGGTTCAATTCAATAGAATTAATTAAGCACAAACAGAAAGAGAAAAAGAAATGAAGAAAAAAAAAACCCCACAGCTGCTAATTCATTTACATAGATTCATTTGTCGCTTTTACAATTATAATATTCACATGGGTGAAGATTGTAAAAGGTTCTTCTAAACGTCATTTTCGGCTTAGGTAATGGTTCTTGGCTTCCTTGGTTTTGTCCATGGAACCCTTTCTTATTGGGGAACTCTGTCCCTCTGTGGGAATCCTTTCTATTAGGATCCTTTCTATATGGCAGTCCTGGGTCCTGATCTCACACCTTTCTGGTCACTTAACACAATATTATTTCCTGGTACATAAGCAGAAATAGCTAGCACTGATTTGATAACATAAGAGAAGTCACTAACAAAGCATCCTGGTCTGCCCTTCCCTGAAATACTAGCTCCCTGACATGCTAACATTGCTGAGAAAAAAGATACTTTTACAGACTAGAATTGATTTTTTATAGATGTTCAGCAAGCAACAGTTGGAAAACGGTGAGCAAAAGGTCCGGTGTGAGCGCGACTTAATCATTTGCAGTTCCTCCATTTGTTTTTGTTTTTTTTTTACCATGGCTCACAATACCAAGGCTCGTACGTTCACAAATCAGTGTTCACCTAGATAAAATCAGAGTAAAGCAAAAGAAACAACTACTGAAAGCAAATACATGTCTTCCACATGCCAAGTCCTTTCCCCTTCAGTGAATTTTATTCATAACTGGGAAAAAAAAAAAAAAAAAAAAAGGCGAAAAGTGTAGTTTTTGGGTGTCTTCACTTCCATAGCTCCGTAGTACGGAGTCAAAAATCATAACTACTGCAGCTAAACTGTATATCGCCACCTCTGTACTCTGTACAGAGTCCAGCCTTGTTTAAAAAAAGAAACAAAACCGAGCGAATGTATTGACATCCAGCATTGTTAGCAGCAGGTGACGTGAAAACGTCGATGAATCAATAGCACTTAGACACACGCAGCGCCATGTTCAACTGCTCTGCACGGGCTCCTTACCAACCGCAAGCCTCCACCACCTTGATCTGCTATAGTGCGGAGTAAAAAAAAAACCCAACAGGACCACTGCTTCGGACTTCATATCTGTATGCAGATGAACTGATCTGGATCTGATCAGTTCAACAAGAAGGGATGACTAGAAGACTGAATGCATGCTCTGTCCATGTCGATTTCCAGAAATTCTACAAACCTTAAGGAGCTCATTAAGTAATGATTTAATGGTTCATAAGCTGGGTCTGAGTGGAGAAAACACGGAATCATGCAGGAGTAAAGAGGTGCATGATACATACCATTAAACATCCAATGATTGTTATTAGGATGCTTGGTAGGATATTGGATTCAATTTAATTCAATTTTGTTTGTATAAAGATTTTAACAAAGGATGTTGTCACAAAGCAGCCTTAAAGAAATCCGGATGTAGGTTTAGATCCGTAATAAACAAGCCAGTAGTGAGAGTGGCGAGGTCAAACTCCGGCACACGAAGGAAACCCGTCCTTTTCTGGGTGATGCCAGATTAAAAGTACTAAGTGTGTTGAAAGCATGTTCGGTTTGAGGAGTTCGGTTTGTGAAGAAGAGCCCTGGGATTAGTAACAGTACTGCCTTTATGATTTAGGATGATCTGTGTTTGGTATGGAAAATGTATAATGCTTAAGAATCCATTTATGGTCATTTGCAAAGTGTGTATAGTCCATATTACAATAAGTGAAGACATTTCTAAGATACTGTAACATGTAAACATGGGTGTGGGTCAGAATCAGGAATTCAGATGAGAAACAAAGGCCAGGAAGTACAGGAAACAATAAATAGCGCTGGTTAAAACAATCAGGAACACACACCAATGACAGGACAAGGTTCCTGGTTCGATCCTAAGCATGTTCTCTCCATATCTACGTTGGTTGAATTGGTGCACCAATTCAAGGAGATAATGCTACACTCTATATTGCTTTTTGTAAAAAAAATTAATAAATAAAACAAACCCATAGGATTGAAAGTAAATTGAATGTACATGAGGAAGTGGTGCTTGCTTTTCATTTGACAAGTAAAAAATTGTTTTCTTTCTTGTTCCTGTTTGGCCTGATTGCTCCAGAGAAGTGACACAGGTGATCTACGACATGCCGTAAGAGCTGCATCAGCTACTGCTGAGCCACCATGAGAAAAAGAAAGAAAACAACATTAGCTAAGCAGATCATTCTTTTTTTTTTTTTTCCCCTTCCACACAACACAAGCAATGTAGCAGATGTGATCTGCTGTGAACTACGTAATTTGGCACTTTCCTGAAAGCTGTCAAAGGAAGACGCAGAGTGCACACTTTGAAAAGTGACCCACTTAATAGCTCTGCATGCTCTCTATGCCATCCATTGATTAGAAACCTAAAAGGTGATAAGCTTGTGACCTCAGCGCTAAAATGGCTCTGGTGAATCCTCGACAGTGCAACTCGAAAGCCATTATTTTATCAGATGATTGACTATGAAATGAAGCTCCGTACAACCGGTTATGAAGTTGCTGAAGACTCCCGCCCCCACCCAGAATTTCCACCTTTAATCCTTGATGGCATTATAATCAAGCCTGAGTATACTCAATGCTGATGCCTATGTCTTACACATTGAGACTCTTAAGTTCTAAAGAGGAAAGATTTCCCTAAAACTGCTTCTGCCTGCCTCTTTTTTTTATTATTCTTTAATCTTCTGCAGTGACGTCCACACACAGTGGGGTTCTTGCCACAGTGCCGGCTGAACAGAGTAACCCCCAGAGCTGCAATTATCCAAAACGCTGAAGATCCTCAACCCCATCAGCCTCTTGCTCAAGGCTAGCAGAGATCAGGATCAGCTTCTCACTGAGCATCACAACTCTATAATCAAGCTCTAATCAGCACCATGGACAGTGTCCGTTTTCATTTTGGCCTCCATTTTGTGTCAAGTTCCTTTGCTGATTTGACTTAATTCAGTTTTATGGAAGATCTACATTGTGATGCCAACTTTCCTGCAGTTCATGTATCAGAGTACAGAACAGCTCCAGCTCAAGGAATTTCACTAACCCGTCTTTTATGACTCGTCCCCCTAGAGTCACATCAGATCTCTGCCACTGGCTAGGCGGGATAAGTAAACAGAGAGCCAGGGGCCGGATTAGGCCAGCCAGACATCGCATTACATTACAGATGGCAGGTTTAGGGCTCGGGATTTGAACAGAGGCCACTTTCGATGGCAGATTTCTCTCAGGGAGATGGTTTAGGGCTGATGGATGTGTTATTGTGATAGCCAGTCCTGCAGATGATACTGTATTTTTTAAAATAGTATAATTAGACTGGCCATCATAAAAACATTTCTCCCACCACAAACAGGGTTGTAATTATCCTTTTTTTTTTTTTTTCTAAAGCACTTCTCATATTCTGCTCTCTCTGCTGACCCATCTACTGGGGTCTAGTCACTAACTGCTAAAAAGGACTTGCACCTGCACAGAATCCCAATGACTGGCTATCAAAAACACACCAGAGGAAATAGAAATCATGCCATTAATGGAAGCCAGAAAAGACCCACTTCGAAAATGTGTGTGTGCATGTGTGTGTAAGGGGTTTGGCCTTGCATCCCCATCGCCTGCCAGCTAGTCCAAAGCCTGGTGAAGGGTACAAATCAGTGGAGTTAAGAGCAGTGGGTGCCTCTGGCTGATTGGTACATAATTGAGTGTCTTTTCCGGATGTTTCTCCAAGGCCTGAGCGCTGATCACTTTAATTTCTGCTCCGACTCTGGGGCTTACGACCCAATCAAACCCCCCCCCCTCTCTCTCCCCCCCTAAGGAGTGCAATTCCACTACAAATCCAGCCTTTATTGGGCCACTGTACCTACCTATTGATGCTAAGCATTGGTTTTATGTTCACAGGCTGTTTGAAAACTTTTTATATAGCTGGTATGTTAAGGACAACCTTTCCCAGGTGCTAAAGACACACCCTTAAAGGCACCACCACAGTGGCAAGTATTTGCCATGAATGATACAGTTTAGTATCTTGACTTTTATAGAGACTGTATCTGTTTTAGTTGGGAGGTAATTAGCAGTATGCACCATACTACACTTAGCAGGAGAGTTACGATCCATGTGCAGAGTTTACTGAATCACAGGCCAAACTCATAGGCATTTGTCCAACACAGTATTGGCATCAACCATTAAAACACAAAGGAGACACAAAGAATAGTCAAAAACAGTGTGTGTGGCAAAATGGTCAAGGCACCAAAATAGAAATCAGGGAAATTACACAGCTCAAACGAATGGCCTCAGTTGTACATGGTTCTGACCTGTTGATTGAAACATCCTGTGCATTTCTTAACTTTGATTTAGTATCCTGAGACCACATTAAATTTTCACAGCTGCCTGAGCACCGCGTTTTATGTTGCTTTACTTCTAGGTCACAATGCAAAATAATAGGGTGTGCTGGATCAAGTGCTATTTTATAAGCTGCCAACTGACAAGGATGGAAACCATGTTGTTAAAACATCCTGCTTATTCAGTCTGCATTTTATACCAATGACTTCTTTTTAAAGGCAAGTGCTTAAAGTGTTTCAAGGGGGTGGTCTAGACACTGCAGAAAAAATCCTGTCTTGAACTAAAAAAAAAACAAAAAAAACACAACAACTTACAAGTGATTTTAATAATATGAATGGTATACCCAGAAAATCAACTTGTGCAGGTGCATAACCCCACTCTGAATACTAGGAACGTTTCCCACCTGAATATTGATGTAACTTTTTAACTTAAATGACTCGCTCTGAGAAGGTTATATCAGTGCCATAGATTTGGTTTGAAAGTTGATAACAAGGCCACGTGTGAATTGCTGTCACTCTTTTAGATCTTCTGAAGATCAGGATAGGCATTTAAAAGAAAATCCTCACTGAGGTGCGGCCTAGGTTTATTATTTAAGATTCATTCACTTTCTTGGAATTCCCAGGTTTTTAGAAGTAATGATAATGAGTCTTTATTAATCACATATGCATTACAGTGAAATTCTTTTTTCTTCACATATCAGGAAGTTGGGGTCAGACATGATACAGCACCTCTGGAGCAGAGAGGGTTAAGGGCCTTGCTCAAGGGCCCAACAGTGGCAGCTTGGCAGTGCTGAGGCTTGAGTGCTGGCTGAGTGCTGACCTTCTGATGAGTAACCCAGAGGCTTAACCACCAAACCACCACTTGCCCCAATACACTATATGTACTATAAGTACACTATATGGCCAAAAGTATGTGGATAGCTGAGTACTGAACATGTTTGAGATGTCAGGTGTCCAAAACTTTTGGCCTTATAGAGTAGGTTCATCTATAGAACATGTCAGGGCTCTTTTGTAACCGTGGTATATTGGCATTGTTATGTTGGCACTCCTGATTTTTTTTATTCAGTGCGTACAGGACTTCGCAGAGTTTCTTTTGTGTGATGCTTGATTTTGCTACGGATTTTTTTTTCAAACGTTTCGATGCAATTCACAGAGTTTTTGGTGCTTTTTTGCGGAAAACCACTTGAATTGGCGGAATTGCAATTGCACGAAATTGTTTCGCACGGTCCTTCACGGTGATGTCTGTTGGCAAATGAGACCTTTTAGCTGTACCAATGTTAGACGAGTCGAAAAGGGCTTTGGCTGAATGCACGCTCTGATGACGTCACATGACGCGTCTCGGCTCAAATCTGCTGTAATTAAAAAATAAATTGCAAGCTCCTGCAAATATTGCGGAGATTCCTTGAATTTGCGTTAATTTCTGCAATCACAAAATCGCTAAATCCTGGAGGGAGTGTTTAACAAATGTGTCCCAACAGCGGCATCCTTCACGCTTGACCTGCAGCCAGACAGAAGCCATTTGGAAGCAGCCTGCCATTTTTGTCCTCATTGTCTTTTTGCTAGATAGCATCCTGTAGCCAAATGCACTAACCACCATGCCATAGATCTGTGCTGGAAGAAAACTTGGCTCCGACGACCAGCGCCAGGGTCAGTCCCTCTGACGCCAGCAGCAATGACAAAACCGTGAAGCTTCAGAGATTCCGCTGAAATATCCATCATAATATCCTTCTTTGTGTCTCCGTCCTAGTCAGGCTGTCTCCATTTTCTCCACTTCGTCGTCAATCTTTTCTTTCGCTTCTTCCATGGCCAACATCCTTCCTGCTCTGTGGTTTCCATAGCAATGGCAGCCCGTGCCCATGACGACTGAGCATTCCAAACCGAAGCCGAAGCTGTGAGAGACGACTGCAGAGTTTTTCAACGAGCCTCTTTACCACCTCCAGCTTTCTGTTTTTCAGTCCATCTTCTCTGGCTGTCTCTTTTACCTTTTTTTATCCTCTCTGCACCTTTCTCCTTTCCTCATCCCTTCACACAATTCCTATTTCTGTTTCTTTTTCTTTCCGGTCTATCGTTCTTGTTCTCTATCTGTCTTTCAGTTCCTCAGTCATGCTGATGCAAGGTCACAGTGTCTCTAATCCTCCATAATGTCAGAGACTCTTTTATAAAGAATGAGTCTAGTCTTAAAAAAAGAGTCATCTCTTTTTATTTAGGGGGCTTTCAGATATGTAGCATTTTCGTCTGTTTGAGTGGGACCCTGCTGTGTTTTTCCCCTCAGTGCAACTTTGTTTAAGCAGGTGAGAACAGAGCAATCACTCTCAAGTGAAGACCAAAACAATTAGTGAGAGAATGTCTGAGTGAGGTTCGACTCTGAATCAGCTCGATTGCAAGATGTGAATCAAACATGCCATGTGTTTTGGGTTGCAGCCTGTTTTTTTTTGTTTTTTTTTTGCTGCTATACTGAGCCAAAGTACAGAGGTGTAGTACCGCAGATGTGTTCTGGAGATTTGGACTGAGGAACAAAAAACTAAACACTAAACTAAACCCTTAATGTGATTTAAAGACACAAACTGTTTTTAAAAAGTTATTTATGCAATTATCTAATCTTATATTTAGCATTGACTGAGTGCTCTGGGTGATTTATGAGGACATTTATGTTATACCTATCTTTCAGTCAAAGGTTTGAGTTTTTTAAAAAAAAAAAAATTTATGCTTGTTTAATAATGTGCCGTGTGAAACAAAACCAAAGCACAATAGCAAACAAATGAAAAGTATCAATTTACACTCTGACTCAGCAAACAGACTAATAGGTGTGAACGCTCCCTTAGTGTGTATTGGGCTTAGACTGCCAGAAAGAAAAAGATGCATTTAGTGATATAAACAAAAGGCAAAGAGCCCAGGATGAAAAGAGTTAGAGCAGCTACAGGAGAAAATGAGTGTCACAGTGCTAGTGAAACACATTAGGTGTGTGTGTGTGTGTGTGTGTGTGTGAGGGAGATATGCAGTGTGATAAATAAACCAATGAAAGATACATTACAAAAGCAAAGAATTCAATAAGATATGTTTTACAGCTATTTGGATGCAGCAAGATGCAATAGGCCACGGCTCAGTTTGGAGAAAAAGTGTTAGAATTGAGAATTAGATCAAAGAGGGTGAAAGGCCTCACGCCTCCTTCACTGGGACTGAGACACATAAGCCACGCCTCCTTCACTAGGACTAACAGGCACAGAAGGAACACCTCCTTCATTGGTTATGAAACAGAGAGGCTATGCTTTGTTTTCTGGGACTGAGACACAAAAGCCATGCCTCCTTCTCAGGTAGTTAGATACAGAGGCCACGCCTCCTTTATTGGGACTGATGGGCACAGAGGCCACATCTCCTTCAATGGGAACTGAGACACAAAAGACACACCTCTTTCACTGGTACTGAGGCACAGAGGCCACACCTACTTCACTGGTACTGAGGCACAGAGGCCACACCTACTTCACTGGGATTTAAAGGTACTCAAATGTCACACCTACTTCACTGAGACTGACAGGCATACTCATAGCACAAAAGGGTTCTTCAAGGGTTCATTAGATAATTAAAGTCCTAGCTAGAACCAATTAGAGTCCTAACTAGAACCAGAAGACACGACCATATCACCCCGATCTTATCCACACTGCACTGGCTTCCAGTGAAAT
>JANDJT010000060.1:2415352-2436408 GCA_024331685.1 Stegophilus panzeri
AATTCGCACCTTTAATATCTATATACCGTGTCGATATTTCTGTAAAGCTGCTTTGAGACAATGTCTATTGTAAAAAGTGTTATAAAAATAAAATTGAATTAAATTTAATTGAATTAAAGGTTCTTAGTGTCCAAAAAGGGTTCTGATTGTGACCCTTTCTGCCTGGGATACAATCGGTTCTTGGCATTTACATAGAAACTTTAAGGATTCTCCCAGAGGTCTCTAAATTTTCTAAGAATGTACAAACGCATGCCTCTTTCAATGGGACTAATAAGCACACTCTTAGAAAAAGGGTTCTCCAAAAGTTCTTTAGGGGTTCATTACATAATTAAGCTTTTTTGTCTTCTAAAAAGGGCTCTACTTGGAACCTTTAAGGATTCCCCAGAACATTTTACATTTCCTAAAAGGCTACACGTCCTTCAGTGAGACTTATAAATACAAAAGTCACGACTCCTTCATTGGATCAGACAGGCACACTCTCTCCAACGGTTATTTATGGGTTTGTTCTAATTGAAATCCTTTCTAATATGGAAACCCCCTGTTGTAGATTTCTTCATAGACACTAACAGTTTCCTCAGAACATTCTAAATGTTCTACCTTACTAGACTAGATAAACATATTCTTGGAATAAAAGAGGGTTCTTCAGGGGTTTCTTAATGTGTCCATTGGATAATTAAGGCATAGAGACCACACCTCCTTTACTGGGACAAAAGAAACAAACGCCACGCCTCCTGTTCTGGGTTTTATAGGTACATTTTTAGAAAAGGGGTGCTTCAAGAGTTCTTCAAGGGTTTATCGAATAAGATGCCACGCCTCCTCTACTAGAACTAACAGGTGCAGAAGCATTGGTGGAGAGAGAAAGGAAATGAATTTCAAAACATTTCGAAATGGTCCACTAGTAATAAAAGGAGCTGTGTGAATGACTGTTCAGAAAAGCTCATACTGATTGTCATAATTGCCTCCTAACTCATAGCACAATGTCTGCCATGTTAAATTATAAATATTCTGAGCAGTGGATTGAGTCGGTGAATCTTTTGAGACGCATAACCTGTGAGGCAGCTAAAGAGTGGAAGCTGCATGGAGCTGGGCGGTAAGAAGGAAATAATCACCACATCACAGGCATGGATGAGAGTGGAAGCAGCAGCAGTAATGATGGTGAAGAGTTTATCAGAAAACACCTCAGCCTCCCTCACACATACTATATCTGTAGCACAAGATACTAAACTCTAATGAACTCAGTGCTCTGAAACCTTTTTCTGACCTCACAGCTGAATATTTTATTATTCCGGCCACTTGGGCTTGAGAACTTATCTGAGTCATCATCTAATGAGTAATATCGAACTTTGGGGTTCTGCCTTATGAATCAGTGGGTGGATTCAGTGAGTTAGAGACATAGTACAATCATTTATTAAGAAAATACACTACCGGTCAAAGATTTATCCACACGTACTCATAGAAGGTCTTCATTTGTGTATTATTTTCTCCTATTTAAGAATAATAACGAAGGCTTTTACGCAACAACACATGCATGGAGTCATGCAGTGACGAAGAAAAGCGGTGAACAAATCCAAATGATTTAATACTTAAAAATTCATCAGCATTCCTAGTGAAGCTTGGTGCGCTCTCAACCAGCTTCATGAGGACGCACCCAGGAGGTTTTCCTTAATCTTCCCAAATAGGCACTTAGGGAAAACAACTTCTTTTAAGTGTAAACTACTCATAAAAATTCAGAAATGAAATGTATACACTGGCGTAAACGTCAATAGTTACAGTTGTCTTACTGGTAGTGTAGATAAAATAAGTTAAAGGCCTTCTAACACAACAACCATCAAACACTAGTGCCTATTGTTGCAGTTGCAGTTTTATGCATAATCAAGAAATCTGACACGAGTGCCATTCGAATTTATACCACAGTGCTGATGAATTATGGATTTTGATTGGTCAGAATGTGTTGATTAATGTTCGGGCTTATTCGAATACATTCGCTTTTCTATAGAAACAACATACGCTGGAGAAATGTTGTTAGTGTTGGCAAATTACTGTGGAATAAAAGGGATAAAACACTTCAGGGTGTACCCTTATAATAAAATAAATCGTCAACTTTGGGGTGGTAACAGTAACTCCACTTTATCACATCAAAGCACATCCCAAAGTGTTTAAGAATGTAAAATGTTTGTGTTTATGCGATCCTGTTTTTTGCAATACGATGACCTGATTTCTGGATCATTCTGATTGATGATATAACGAGAGCAGGGTGATTTTCTTTAATCGCAGGTCTATCATTAGAGGATCTTCATCATAATCCGAGACAGAAAAAACACACATTATTGAACTGTCTTCTATCAAATTTGGCCGGTTTGACAAATAATACTCTTACAAAAGTAGCTAAAATTGCCCAGCCTAAAACTGGCTCTTGTCCTTTTTGTACCTTATTAAAAAGCTTTCGAGCACATTACAGCCCATAGCGCTCAGAAACGTTTACAAGGCCTGGGGAATACATGTCCTGGCACCTGTCCTGGGTGTCAAACCTTTGGCACTTTCTTCCTGCCCTGCGGTCTAAAACCATTTCCTCTATACCGTCAGTCTACAGCGCCATAATGAAGTCCAAGCCAGTTGGTGCCAGGGTAAATTTAGCTTCACAAAGAGTATGGGATGAAACCTTTTGTCCTTCCATAACCTAGCCCACGAACGTAGACATCTCAGATATATAAATAGCTTCTATATCACCCTGTTACACCGGTACGAAGTGAGACAATCTACGAGCGGTCCTAAAATCAGGAATTTTTCTCCAACATTCTGAATAAACACCCACACTGACGCGACACAGATTCTGAGCAGTGGGTGGTTGTGGTTTTTGCATGGCTCTTTGACACATAGCTGTAAATAATGAGGAATACAGCGTGTAAATAATGACTCGGCCACAGCAAAGCTGAAGTCACACTGTCACATTTATAACACTGGAAGATGAGTGTGCTGTCCTGCATGTCATTTTGCAATGTGCTCGTGTTGAAACCGGACCACAAACTTAACCTGTGCTTTACACCTAACTAAAATGGACCAAACCCACAGCAAATCACACCTCAGTGAAGGAAATTCATCATATAGTCCCATTCAAAAGTATTGGAACAGCATAGCAATTTCTTTTTGCTACACAATGCAGATAAAAAAGATGAATATGAGACGACAGATCAGAATTTCAGCTCTCATTTTAGAACCTTTGGTGGCAGACCCCACAATTTTTAGGTGAGCAAAAAGTATTGGAACGGATAGTCTTAACGTAAATAACATTCAATATTTGGTTGCAAATACCTTACAATGACAATGCAAATGAACCATCAGTATTTATGACGTGTTAGATTTTAGACACATGGTTCATTTTCATCTAAGGAAGAAAGAAAATAAATAAAAATACAACCCTTGCTCACAGAGACTTGTACTGCAGATGCTCCATGTAAACTGTTTTTAAAAAGTGTAATTGTTGATATGGTAACGTTTTCTGTGTGGAGGAGTTTCCAGTGTCAGTGCTTTGGAATAGTCAGAGGTAAAGCTTTTTGCATAGAGTAATCAAAGTCAAAACACAGACAAGATTCAAGGACTAACACAGAACAGGTGAACACAATAGGGTAAAACACACAAAAAACAAAACAAAACCAATGACAGGACAGAGGACTGGAACAGAAACCAAAACATGAGCACATGATGTCTGCTGCCGAAAGAGAAAAGTATGACTCAAAGAGGGAAACCATGACGACTTGTTTTACAGATGTTCCACATCATGAAATGTATGAAAAAACCCATATTTTTTGATTGCTGTTTTATAACACAATATAAGAATGCAAGTGTATCTCTACACTCACAAACTAACATTTTGTGTTGTGGATATAAAAGTTTCTGTATTCCATTTGTTTTGACTTTGGAGGCACATTGTTATAGTATTTTTATTTTTTTTGGACTACTTTTATCTGCTGACTTTACTCATCGTCTGAATACAAGCAAATTCTTCATTCACACTGACTAGAGAAAGGGAAAGAGCATTCATTTAAAGTTTGGACGTAGTGGACTGTCACCCCAAAGAGAATTACTGTTACAGTCCACCTTGCCTGCCTGTGCAGTCTGGGTAATAAACAGCGTTTGCAAGAAAAAATAGCCACACTGTGGAAAGTGTTTTTGGAAAATGTTTGTTTCCACTTATCCATCTTGCAGATATTGTGGCTCTCCAAATGCATCATTATCTACCTTTTTTTTTTCCCTACAATGCATCATGGCTTAAGTGTCTGAAGTGTCAGGCGGTGTGCTGAAACCGCTGTCTCGAGTGTGGTTTTCATACCAGTGATTTAAAGCTGTGAAAATGTGCTCAGCGATGATCACTCCACTGCGGCGGGGTTTTAATCGGAGCCGCAGTCATGCCACAGACAAGCTCGGTCAGGCGCAGTCCGGGCTAAACGAGGGCCTCTGTGAGATGGTGCTCTATTTACTCAGCAAGGAATGTATGGCTGCTTTCATTTTTCAGCAGGAAGTATCAACGGGACGCAGGAACAAACGCGTCCGACATGGCAGATATCAGCGGAACAGAAAATGGGGACAGAATCGAGAAAGGGGTATATATATAAAAAAAAAAAAAAAAAAAAAAAAAAAAAAAAAAAAAAAAAACCCCTCTGACATTCGATTAGAAAGAGGGTGTGATGTGATGTTTTCAGGATGACGAGAGAGGAACGGCGAGCAGCGTGAGTGAATAAGGAAAGGGAGGAAAGGGTGGAGGAAGAAGTGACAAAGAAAGCGAAACAACAACAAAAAAAAAAAAAGTCAGCATCGGCCCCGGTGGTAATTTTCAATCCCGTTACCATCAAAAGAGGGTGTAAGGTTCAACCTTGCAAATTGGATGGGGGAATTTGCTTCCCGCTGACATCCTGCACTGATGTGTCACGCTGCATAAGCAGACCTTGGTCTATTTCGTGAGAAATGACAGGAAACAGCGGGCCAGAAAACACTATCACAGAATTCCCCGAAGTCGGCTATGCTTTAATGTTAGCTACATGGATTGCCTGTTATCTTATTGCTAGATTATACTAAAGTATGGAATAAAACAATTAGAGGCATGCGATTGTAGGAAAATAATCACCACATCAGTGATTACTAATCATCAAATTTTCCTAAAACAGCACCTCCTGAAGTGTTTTATTCATCATATATCACACTATTTTTCAGCATTAATGATTTTTCTTTTCTTTTTATCCATTTATCGTTACATTAACATTGTGGAATATCCACAAAACAGGTTAGATCCTGTTATCACGTACATTATAGAAGCAATAAACCGTTGTTCTCTCTCCGGTCTCTCTTTTTTCTCTCTCTCTCTCTCTCTCAGAATACAGCTTGTCATGTTACCGAGAATCCATGAAGCGTAAACTCTGAAGATGAAGATGTCGGGAAAAACTTAAAGTTACGGCTTTACCTCTGATGGTTACAGAGCATTGAGTCCTTCCATAAATGTTAAATAAACCTCTCCTTAGAAAAAGCATACATGTAGCGTCCACCATAGAAGTGCCTGTGTACATTATTTTTATGGAAAGAATAACATTTTGGAACGAGTGCATTGGTATAATCCTGTGATTTGCAGCTGCAAAACTATGAGGAAACTAATCAACCTTCTGACTGTTCAATGGTGCTATTTTCAGTGAGTTTTGGTTTGGTGTGTGACTTTTCCTTCCTCTCCATTACACATCTACAATCAGTGCTGATCACTGAGATCACTGCTGATCTCAGAACAGCTGGAAGCTTTTGGGGGGGGGGGCGGTTCAGTGGGTCAGTGTGTGCTGAGGGAAAGGGACACCATTGTCTTAATTGCCCGGCTGAAGCAGCACAGCTGTCTGCTCGTGTCATGAAATTGTGTCTGAGCGTCGGATTATGGAACAGGCGAATTCCTCTGGGTTTGCTGCGTGACTGTCTGTCTCCGTACTGATCTCTTCATCATCGCCATTCATCGTCAGCTCCCTGAAAGGCACTCCAGCTACCCACAACACCCCCCCCCTCCCTTCCCTCCCCACCCACCCCTCCTAAAACTATCTCATACTATTTGCAAAATAAACTCTGGAGAACATCTGGGGAAATCTGGCACGCAGACCCGATCCAAATTGCAACTGAATCAAAAAGAGAAAAATCAGGTGTGTGTATATTCCACCTGATGGTTTTGGTTTCTTATAATAGTATCCACTTAGCCGGTTAAAATAAAAGAATCATCCGTATCCCGTAGAGGGTGCACCGATATCTGCTTCAGAAATGACATACAGCTATTTCACATCTATCGTTACATACTTACTCTCGCTCAGAAGGACTCTCTTCATCAGAGTTTTAACAGTGATCCAACACAGAATCTCAATTATTAATGGTGTTAATTAATATTTCAACAAGTCACTTGATAGTAGAAGCAGCGAAATCACACAGGAAAGAGTCAGAAGGTCTGAGAAAGCTAGGGACATGGCAGAGATAGAGTGGAGGAAGTAAGTATTGAAAAGTTAAAGTTACAGTATGTGTAAGAAAGTGGAATGACACGGGAAAAAAAGGATTGAACACGCTAAGAAAAAGCAGTTCTCTAAGTCAAGGTAAGGCAAGGAACCGGCTGAAATCCGTAAATTTATTACACTTTACTACACATAACTTTATTTATGGAATTTAATGTTGTGAAGGCTTTATATTTCCAGATTTCTTGACTTAATACTGATATCTGGTGAAAATTTCATGCGACTAGAATCATCGGAAATAGATTTACTGAAAAAAATATTGACGCATCCGATACTTATATCCCCCCGCTGTATTTCTGAATCAGGAATTCTTCAGTGACATTGGCAAGGATTTGTACATTTACATAAAGCTGTGTGACTGGACCAGTAAGATACACAGCACCAGGGTATAAAAGTTTATATCCTGGAAGGCTTTGTACAACATCTGCTGCAACATTTATATGAAAAGTTTTCACTCTTATCCTTTAAGCTGATCTAATCCATAGTTTTATTAAGTTCTGCCTCCAAAAACATCTGAACCATGCAGGCAATGCCTTTATAAAGCTGTAATGCTAAGTTTTCTGCTACAGGAAAGTTTTCAGGACAAGCTGTGTGTAATTACCCATCCATTTCTTTTCCATATCGATTATCTTATAGAAGGTCCCGGGGAGCCTAAAGCCCAAACCCAGGGAACTCTGGGCACAAGGCAGGGGACATCCTACCATCGCAGGGCGCAATCGCACACACACTCTAGACAATTTGGATACGCCAATCAGCCTACAACACATGTCTTTGGACTGGGGGAGTACCCGGAGGAAACCCCTGAAGTACGGCGAGAAGATGAAAACTTCACGCACACAGGGCAGAGGCAGGAATCGAATCCTCAACCTTGGAGGTGTGAGGCAAATGTGCCTTTTTTTTTTTTTAACAAATTCTCCAGTAAGACTCCAATAAGGCCGCGTCTAGCCAGATACCCAAGACTCGAGACGTGTCAAAATACAAATACCAATAAGCCAGAGACAAGACAAGACCAAGTCAGTACAGAAATTATCTTGAGACAAGACTGGAGTCCATGACCAGACAAACAGCTTCAATATATGAGAAAGAAAACATTTCAGGATGTGTTATAGTAAAAGAATCATCTTCAGGGTGGTAAAAGTGACTCCTCATCATGTCTGCCATTATCAGACCACTCCATTGTGGATTATTGTCTTATAACTGTACTTTCCATTACATTTAATATAAACAAGATCAGATTACACACTTACAAACATGTGTGTATGTGTTGGGTATATGTGTGGTGTGTGTGCGCGCGCGCGCGTGTGTGTGTGTGTGTGTGTCTCGGTTCATTTGTGCTCTCTCCAAAGGAGCACATGCCCACAGCTTAACAGATAGACTAAAGAAATGCACTGAAGCATCTGAAAGCTTTACACATCTCTTCATTGGATAGAGATTTTTAATTACACTGTGCAGCACTGGGATGTGTTCTGGAGACATATTGGGACATATTCGCGTTGTGTTCCATGAAATGACTATGAGAGGACTGTAGATTTTGGATGTTCGTCTTTCATATGCGTCGACAGCGCAGGCGATTGCTTTAAGATGACCACAGGAAGCCCGGCTTTCCCGAAAAGTACATTAAAAATGCGGCAAATGAAATGTTTACCAAAGTGTCTATATTATTCATTCATTTTATATTTTAGCGAATCAAAATGATCAAATAGCTCACCGTTCTGAATCATCATGCTGTTCTTTCATTTAACTCTTAACTGTTTTCTGTGGGCAGCGCAGCCTGTGTGGAAATCTCTTTTGATGGCCCTGACACAGCGCTGATCAAAAAGCTCAGAGATGCTGTGCTTCTCTGGGGGTCTATGGGAGATTCAAGTACAGTGCGTTTTAAAGGGATGAAAGATTAATGCTCATGGACAATAGGCTTTTAACACAGTCATCGACTGAGCTACGCCTACTCAACCTCATGCTAAACTTTATCCATTAATGCATGATCGTATTTTCTTTAGAGGCGAGCAGAAATGAACCGAGCGCAATTTTATTCATTTGAATATTCAAGAAGAAACGTGACTAGGATTTGGTCTGGTTGCCACATCACAAACAAACAAGCAAACAAGCAAATAAGATCCCTGGGCTTCTCCATTCTTGTACAATTCTCATTAACCTGTTGCTGACCTGCTGATAATTATTTTGCGTCTTCATGTACTTGCACTTTCCTGTCATGATTAAATCCAGATATTCCAATCAGGTTCCTACACATTCTGAAAGAACCAAATTAACCTGTTCGGAACGATCACAATTTGTAAATGTAGCATACATCAAGTCATCTTGTATTTGTCATTCGCTACACAACATATGAATAACGTCGCTCACGGTTATGGAAATCAGATTCTTGTATCTGTCCATGGTCCTGAAACAAAACCCCCCTCAAATCTAGGCTTTACAATAAAAGCAGCCCAGTAGCAGGTCCATCGCCCCACCCATGAGATGGTCTGAAAGTGAGAACAGCGGCCGGGTGTGTGAGCTGCGGAGCAGCCGTTAGGAACACAGTGTAGGCAGGACACACACCTTCAGCCTGCTCTCTATTAGAGGGTCAGAAAAGCAGCACAATAATACAGAGACGACATGACACGAGGACACGGCCGAGCCCTAATCCTCTGTCTGAGAGACGAAGGGAACATGACACAGCACTTTTAAAACCCATTTAATCATCCAAATGTTTAGTCCCCTGCTGGTGTCACAGAAACGCCAGCTACAGAAGTGGGACATGCTGTTCAGAATGGGATCCTTAACCACCATGGCCCATGGCCTTGTTATGAAATGGATTTCTTTTTCTTAACAAAAAAGTTGTTTTTATTATTATTATTATTATTATTATTATTATTATTATTAGTATTATTATTATTATTAGTAGTAGTAGTAGTAGTAGTAGTATTGTTATATTTTTAACTCCTCAATAGCAAAGTGGGTAGTGTGTAAATATTGTTCCTGCTTCTTCCAAGAGCTCATCCAGGTCCAGAGTGAATCTATCCAACTGTGGTTATCTGCCAGTTTAAGTATAACGAATCTGTACTGATTTAGCATTTAGAAATGATCCTGCTTCCAAGAGTGTTTAAACTCTCAAAATAATGGTTGTCCCTCATTAATTTGGCTCATTGCAACAATCCTCACTTACTCGCGTGCTTGTTTAGTCGATATGACGGATAATTCATGATTTATTTTCTTTGCTGTATTTTCACTGTGGTTAATAAAACTGGACTATAAGACCTTAAGATCTACAATACGTCGTGGGTCTTGTAATAGCAGGTGCCGAGATTTGTGAGAATGCTGTCAGGAAATAATAAAATAAAATAAAATAAAATAAAAAAAAAGGTTTTTCTTTTCAGTTTCGTGACATCTTTCACGTGTACAGTGCGACATGACGTACAACTTTTCTGTGAATGCTCGATGTGTTCAGCAAAAATCATTTGCAGGCCTAGTCTTGCAGAAAATTCACTCTTTTCAAATGCACTCTCGTGATTTTCATCAATGATAATGTCAATAATAGGACATTACATTTAAAATATAGTATAATAAAACATAAAACAAGTATAAACATGAACATATATGAATTGTGTGGAGGGGAAAGTGAATATGAATGAATTCTGTTTAAGAAAATGACTAAATAAATGAATGATGTGAAAAATAAAAAAATCACATGAAGCATGTGTGAAAAAGAATTTATGTGTAAGAAAAAAAAAAAAACACATAAAATCATTTTCAAAAGGTGAAATGAAATGGATCATGAAAGAAATTATGTAAAAAAAATAATGTTTAAATATCAATAAATGATGTGTATATTCACATTTAAAAAAAAAAAATCACATTTATATAAAATTACATGTGAAAAGAAATGAATCGTGAAAAAAATCATTCAATGGAAATAAATAAATCATGTGAACCAAAAGAAAAAAAAAAACCCTTCACAGGAATCATGTAGAAAATATTTGAAATATCAAGTGAGAATAAATGCATGAAAAATAAAATCACATGAAACATATGAAAAAAAAAGAAGAAAAAAAAAAAAAGAATTTATGTGTAAGAAAACAAAAAAAAAAAAAATCATTTGGAAAATGATGAAAAGGTGAAATGAATCGTGAAAAAAAAAATGTAAAACTAAATTAATTTAATGTTTAAACATCAATAAATGATGTGGTAAATCACATTTAAAAATCATATATATAATTTTACGTGTGAAAAGAAATAAATTGTGAAAAATCATGTGAACCAAAAGAAAATAAACCCTTCACAAGAATCATGTAGAAAAAAAATCTCACGTGAAAAATGAATCATGCATGAAAATAAATCACACACACACACACACACACACACATATATATATATATATATAAATAAATATAAATAAATCAAATGTAGAAAGAAAAAAAAAAATTAAGGTTAATCTCAGATCCACCGAGTCTGAAATCAAATTCAAAGCTTTAGGATTCATTCAGACGATCAATTCAATACTATTCTGTGCTTAATAAGCTTTTACTGCATGAGTGAATGGATTTCGGCTTATCGAATGAATGGCACGAGCTCGAGTGGAATTAAATAAAAGACTTGAAATGGAACTGACTCATAATATATGACTTTCTGTGGATGCATGAAACTGTCTATTGAGTTGGGAAAAAAAAAAAAAAAAAAAAAAAAAAAAAAAAAAGAAGAAAATAATTGGGGGGTTTAATCACAGCATGTCATTCCACTGTTAAAGATGTACAGTATTTGCTATGTGACTCAGAACATTGCTAGTTATACTGCGAGCTAAATACGGTTCGGATCAGGAAGCTAAAGGCAGTCTCGGTGTCAAGATCTCAGCTCCGCGCCGGCTCCTTTGGGCTTTGAAGCCGAAGGAGAGCAGTGGTACAGGATGTGGAGGGGAAAATGGAGGGACTTGGACAAACCTCCATTTTGTTTTTATTCCAGTCATTAATATGTGGCGTCATCACTGCCTGCCGTAAGCAGAAAATGTGTGTGTGTGTGTGTGTGTGTGTGTGTGTGTGACTGCATAATGATCGGTCATAATTTAGTCTTGCCACTCAAACTGAGCTGAAAGGTAAATCCTCTTACAATGGAGCTGTAATCTTTAGTCAGAGTCACATTTCTGGGTCGGAATTGTTCTCCGTTTGGGTAGAGTGTCATTAGGATCAGGAATTTATTGTTTACGCAAATCACTCTGCCGACAACTCAGCGTTTCTGACCATTTTATGACTCAGAGGCTGACTTCTAATCTAAAGCTGAACTCTTTGCTAACTAAATATTAGCTGCACAGATCCCATTTTACCCCTTTTTGTCCCAATTAATCCTTCAATCAATTCCCGCCCACTAGCTAACTCTCAACTATGACATGTCAGCTACGAAATGGGAAGTGTGAAGGCTAGCACGTGTTGTCGCGCTACACCACATGGGGCAGTGGTGGTTCAGTGTTTAACGGCTCTGTGTTACTGATCAGGAGGTCAGAAGTCCAAGCGCCAAGGCTGCCGAGCTACCACTGTTGGACCCTTTGGCAGGGCCCTTAACCGTCCTCAATTGCTCAGTTGTATAAATTAGATAAATGTAAGTTTTTCTGGATAAGGGCGTCTGCCAAATGCCGTGAATGTAAATGCATCGCAAAACACTTGGAGGAAAATGCTTCGTGTGATCTTCCATGTAGCTCACAGATGCCTACCATTGGTAGTGTCACTCTGATTGACACTAGAGAGTAATTTCTTGCTCTCTTGGACTCCCGGTTATTACGATTTGAATTTACGATGTAACAAGGATAGGGCGGATGCTTTTCACATCATTCCGTTTCATCACCTGAGGTAAAAAGTCATTCGTAGCATTTAAACACAAGCCTCATTGTCATCCCTTCACTTGATTCATCTCCATCTCCACATATCCATAGTTAAAAGACAGGCAAAGTGTAAAAAAAAAAAAACACTCAAATGGATTAAAAAAAAAAACAAAAAAAAAACCTGCTCTGAAAATCTTAAAGGCAAGGCGAGTAATAATTTTATTTTTTTATTAAAAACGAGAGTAGAAACATGAATATCTAAGGCTCATTAATGCCATTGATAATAGCGCAAGACTTCGCAAACGGGAGCGAAAACCAGTGAACTAACGAGGAAGTAATGATCAACATTTCAGACAACCGGGAAGTGAACTTGTATTCAGGCCATGGGGACCTCTGGTGGTGCGGCATGGTATTGTCAGGTAAGACTGTGACAATTGCGCACACACACACACACACACACACACACACACTCACACTCATACAGCAATCAAAAGCTCCTCACTGTGACACCATGGAAACACAGCAACAGTAACAGAGTGCTTTTTTCTCCTCGCTGTATGTTCAGCGAGCAAGTAACACAGACTCCCCCACACACACACACACACACTGCCACTAGGCATGCACTGACGCTAAATTTCCACGCTGCGATAATTGCTTTTATTACACTCGACCATATTAAATGTACATATTTTTTTTTTTAAAAATTAATAAAATAACAAAGAAATGACTCATCAGGCCAGATGGACGTGCGGAAGTTTAACTCTTACATGAGCCTCATGTGGCATCAATATTTTGGCATAGATATTTTACACGTTTGGAATGTGTTAAGGTAAAAACTAAGGATTTGAGCAAAATTATGAGACCTTTTTTTTTTTATTATTATTATTTCTTTGAATTAAATGCTCCTTTAAATTCACCCTAAATACACCTAGTGGACAAGATGTGACTTTCAGAAATCACCTCACCGGTCGCACTACATGACTTTTCTCTGGTCTTTTGTCGACACAGAGGCGTGCACACTCCACTCCACGAACGACCACATGATCCAGACGAAGTGCGTCCGATCTTTTAAGCTTTGTCACGAAAGTTATTTTTTAAACGAGAGTTATTTCAAAACGGCGCCTAAGAAACAGGCCACACTGGTCGTTCCTGCACTATTTAAATTGGAAAGAAGAGAAAAAGATAAATAAGAGAAAAAAACACACGGAGGAAATTCGATTGGGAAGATGCAAGCAGCGAGAGTCGTCTGTTCCGCAAAGAGAACTGGAGGTATAGTGCATAATAGTAGCTATTTTTTATACCGTGCACCAGTCAGAATCATATTGTGTTAAGTTTTATTTCTGCTGTTCCTAACAACCTATACATGTATAACATGCCAAATACTTTCTAATAAAAGCAATATTATTGCACTTATAATAGTTTCCTTTGTCGAAATTAAATCAAATCCTCGAAGAATCGACATCAGATATAAAGTTTCAGAAACGCCTAATTAAATCTTGCACAAAACGATTACCAGTGAGACGCCGACGTCTTCACCAGTTGACAATTCATCCTGTATTGTCCTTCATCTTTCTTTACACTTGTGGGATTTTTTGGCCCGATGTATGTTTGGAGTTCGGGAGACGATTTGCTCTTACAGTGTCTTTCTCGCACGGTCTCGCCGCCTCCCTGCTGACTGCCTGTCCTTTTTTTTTCCCCTCTCTCTCTCTCTCTCGCTCTCTCTCTCTCTCTCTCTCTCTTTTCTTTCCATTTCCTCATTCTCTCTGTCCTTTCTGTGTCCTTCGCTCCCATTCAGCCATGAGGGTTTTTCACACTCACTGGAGGAGAGGGTGTCAGGTGAGTCAGGTACACTCTCACTGCAGACGAGACCACCTGATACATTTTAATAGCGCGGGGCTGTTAAACGCTCTGTTAAACTCCAACATGGAGCAGAAGCAGTCCTGTTCATAAATGTGACAGCAGGATAACGGAGCTAGGAGGAGAAAAAAAAAAACAAAAACAAACATCAAGCAAGTACAGGAGATGATGGACTTTTGGAAATGCGCCTCAGTCAATTTGTGTGGAAACTATGGATGTGTCATTTCGACAGAAAATACTGGATGACCATGGTAGTGAAGCATTCACGATGGTGTTTTTGTGGGGGTTTTTTTGTGCAGCTTTCTGTTTCTTGGTACTACGATAAGTTGCATTTTATGAACTAAAAACATCAGCTGTGTTTATAGCTGCCATGACATAAATGTTAACAGGAACCAACTTGTTTTCGTGAATGTTCTGCAACATTAAATCCATAAAAACTTGTGGCATTTTTTAATTGATTTCAATTTCAACACATTTTTCCCCACACAGATGTTCCTTGAGCCCCCACAATCAACCTGTCCATGATGATGAAAGCTCAACTCATACTCAGAGCTCCTGTGCTATTGGAGTCATAGCATAACGGCGGAAACATTATTAAATATGCACCGTATCTCGTTTCTGAATTTTTTTTTTTTTTTACGACAAGAGGTACTTCCTGTCACTCGGGAGGGAGTGCTGCAGTTACATCAATCATCAGGGGAGATACGGGAATCAAAAGAACTACGAATCAAAGTCACCGCCTGTCTTTTTCCGCCACTTCAAATCATTCTAGAGAACACAAACGAAGGGAAATCAAAGTGCTAGGGAAAAGTGCATAAACATGTCTAATTCGTGTCATATAGTAAAGCTGTAATGTTCAAAAATCTGATTCATATGGCTGATTCATGAAGTAAAGGAGAACAGATAAAAGAGTGGTTCAAAGCCAGCGGGTCTTTTTAATTATTATTATTATAATTTTTACAAGTAATGATGATGAAAGGAGGAGTTGTGGATATAAAGACAAAAAGAAGGACTTCATGACCATGAAAGGTAAGTCTATTTACAGGAGCACTGTCAGGGGAGATGGAGAGAGAAGGCCAGAGAGAGAGAGAGAGAGAGAGACAGCTTCAGGAAATATTTTACTCGACTTTGGTAACAACAGGGGTGAAACAAACAAATAAAGCCCTTGCGCTGAAGAGAAAAGGAGAGCTACGAAGCCTGCAGGTGAATCGGTGAAATTAACTTCATTATCACACAGCTGACTGAAAAACAAGTCTGATATATAGGGCAATGCGGAAAGAAGGCGATACAAGCAGAGTGAAAGAAACAGAAATTCTTTTGTGTCTAATACCTTCAAAATCAACGTCGCAATTCTTGACAATGTAATACTCCAATAACAAAACAAAACAAAACAAACAAAAAAAAAATCAAGGTTTTTCTTTTGTAGTACAATAAAATGTCACAAAGACTCGAAAAATAAATCAAATCCCACATGGCCTTTTCACAGATTTTCAAGTCATTGAAGCTTGAAGAACAGACACTGGCGTGTAATTGTGATTCAGTGTGCAGCAACATGAACAACTTGAGCACTTTTATGCAAAATTGGGATAAGGGCACTTTTAGTAAATAGGGGTCTCTAGGAGTCTTCGGCTATGATAACCCCTAAGTAGTCTAACTAATATGATTGGAGTCCTCATGAGATTGGCCTCCGTTGAAAGCATTGGGTTTACTGCTATGTTTCAAAGTGAACCAGCTGAATTTTTGAAGGCAAAAATCTTAGATCCATGGTGTCTACTTGATCATGGTGTACAGATTTAATCTATTCTGGACAACAACAAAAACCCATCCACATAACAACCTGGGTCTAATGGAAAGCCAGCATTCTCAGTAATTCATTCATTCATCTTCAGTATCCCCGGTCAGGATCATGGTGGATCTGGAGTCAATCCCAGGAACACTGGGAATGAGGTGGGACTACAACCTGGGTAGGACCCGCAGTCTATCCCAGAGCACCATGCTCACGTTCACAAATAGGGGCGATTTAGTGTACCTATAATGAGGTAGAAGGAAGCCCACATGGACCAGGATCGAATCAGGAACTGTGAACCTGTGAGGTACGAATGCTACTTGCTTCACCACTGTGCTGCCATTATCCGAAATATGAATCATAAATGTAAATGGTCAAGGTCACACACCATCAACTGTGAACATCTATCTCCTTGTGTATAACACTTGAAATTAAAAGCATTATTCACTAATGGATCAAGTCCTTATCTTGGTTGAAAGCTTCAGCTAGATAACTAGTGTCTATTCTGGCACTAGATCCAGTTTAAAATGATTTGAACCATAAAGCCATGAGGTTGTCCCTGGCCAGTGCTACAACTGTGACCATATACAGTATATAACAATCTCAGAATGGTGAGAAGAACAGCTTAGAAAGTCTTTTCCTCTATTGGTTTGTTGCCCTGTTGTGTTAACCTGTTCTGTGTTAGTCCTTGATTAGAGTGTCTACAAAGATCCTGTTGTATAAATATAGAAGGAAACCCACATGTATTATCATGAAGTTTGACTGTAATTTTTGGACATCCTGGCCCAGATACAGAAAAACAGGCCCAAACCATGATACTACCACTGCCATGTTTTACAGATGGGATAATGTTCTTATGCTGGAATGCAGAGTTTTGTTTTCTCCAAACATAACGCTTCTCATTTAAACCAAAAATTCTATTTTGGTCTCATCCACAAAACAATAGCCTTCTGGTTCGTCCACATGATCTTTAGCAAACTACAGATAGGCAGAAATGTTCTTTTTGGAGAGCAGTGTTTTTCTCCTTGCAACCCTGCCATGCATACCATTGTTCTTCAGTGTTCTCCTGATAGTGGACTCATGAACATTAACATTAACCAATGTGAGAGAGGCCTTTAATTGCTTAGAAGTTACTCTTGGTTCCTTTGTGACCTCTCAGACTATTACATGTCTTGCTCTTGGAGTGATCTTTGTTGGTCTTCACTCCTGTGGAAGGGAACAATGGTCTTGAATTCCCTCCATTTGTACACAGTCTGTCTGACTGTGGATTGGTGGAGTCCAAACTCCTTAGAGATAGTTTTGTCAAACTTTTCAACAACTCTTTGTCTGAAATCCTCAGAAACCTCCTTTGTTCATCCCATGATACACTTCCACAAACATGTGTTGTGAAGATCAGACTCTGATAGATCCATGTTGTTTAAATAAAACAGATCGCTCACTCACTCACACCTGATCGTCATCCCACTGATTGAAAACACCTGACTCTAATTTCACCTTCAAATTAACTGCTAATCCTAGACGTTCACATACTTTTCCCACTCACAGATATGTAATATTGGATCATTTTCCTCAATAAATAAATGAACAAGTATAATAATTTTGTCTCATTTAGTTAATTAGGTTGTCTTTGTCTATGTTTAGGACTTGTGTGAAAATCTGTTGATGTTTTAGGTCATATGTATGCAGATATATAGAAACTTCTAAAGAGTTCACAAACTTTCAAGCACCTCTGTATTATATATATATATATATATATGTGTGTGTGTGTGTGTTGTTTTTTTTCTCATAGCTGGCTTCTTGAAAGAAGTATGTGGTAGCCCTCACCCTCTCCGGTTGGTAGCTGTCATCTGATGGGGGTTGGGAACTTCCAAAACAAGTTGGGAGAACACTTTGTTTATTATTCACAGTAGTGGTTATTCATTCATTGTTCATCTTCAGTTCTCATTTTTTATATCCTGGTCATGATGAAATGCTGATCTCTAATTATACTGGTGAGTGTGAACTGGTTTACATATCAGATTGGCCTGAGAAGTCCTAGCTCAGCAGTCTCAATTTCCTCCATCTAGTCTGTCCAAGTTTCAAACGATTTATGACAGAGGCACTTACAGAGATGTCACCTTTCCCACTCAAAGAATAGTCATTTTCTTTGCCACACGACAAAGTATTATTCAAACAGACCTATCTGAATCAGATAAGGCAGTAGCTTTGGTATCTCTCCGACTCCCCATCGTCCAATTTCCTCGCCGTATCCCCTCAGTGCAGGAGGATGATGCAGTTTCCTGCAACTCAGGTGCTGATCCAGTCAGTAATGCACCTCGAGCTCTCTCCAGGGATGGGAGGAGCTGATGAAATTCAAATCCAGACATTTATTCATGGATTAAAAGATTCTTTGAGGAACAAAATGATGCATGTGGCATAAAGTGGCATTATGAAATATGTCCGCGGTCTCCGACGAAAGGAGTCGATACATTTTTAATAAGCGAACGCAGAAAACAGTAGCGGAATGCACTGCAAAAAAAAAAAAAATGCGCTTGAGGAATAGTGTGTGCTCACACTCATGAATGAACCTTTCAAAACAAGTGCTGAAATTGGAAATGTACAGCACCAGGTATCACTGCTTATTTTTTATTTTATTTTATTTTTACTGTAGAACTGTCTATACTCCAGAATTAAATGTTGCTACAAAAGAATTAAAAAAAAACAAAAAAAACAAGAGTCGATGACGGAACAGCGAGTTCTCTGCTAGTGGAAGGGCCAAAACTCTGAGAGTTCAAATCCCAGGACTGACTAAAAGCCACTGGTGGGTACATGAGTCAGGCCAGCTGCTCAGTTCTGTGGTTGGATTGAATTAATGCGATATAATATTATAACTGGGATTGTTGAATTCTCAAATCTTACGTTGAGGTGTTGAATAATGTTCAATATCAGCAGCTCTAATAGTAGTACAGCTGCAGTAGTGCAGGTTCTATATAAAATATTAAATATGGAACTGTTGACGTGATGAAGTTTTCTCTGAGATGTTCAATTTGCATTTAAGGAAGGAGTCTCCAGTGTCGCCACTTTTCTAACATTACGTTTCCCGACATTATCTTTCTATAACAGCACACAACCAAGTGTTTCATTCCTTACACAGTCTATCCCCGTCCACGTCTTCAAAAGTTCTGCTTCTTCAGTTCCCCCCAGTGTTTTCCCACTTCGAGCACATCCGCTTTAAATTATCAGCTAATTAACAAGCTCGTCATGAGCTGAAACAAGTGTGATAAGAGTGTGGAAACGCCGTAGAGTTACTCCACACTGGGAAATTTGCTTTAAGACATTTTCTGTGAGAAGCTTATCATTCCACACGTGGCCTAGTTTCACTGCATGTGTCAAGAATACCACCCAGAGAAGGTCGGAACGGCACGACAGAAACAGGTCAGAGAACCAAGAGTCTCTTACTGGTTTCAAAATAAAATGAACTTGGAGCCTTTGGTTATAATGCAGCAATACAATGCCCTCCTCTGTAATGTCCCAATGTCACGGGGGCCCACAGACTGGTGTAACAAATACTAACTGCAGCAAAGAAGTTGGTGTAAACACGCATACGCAGACACAGACAGAGATCTGTGGCAACAGATGGCAAGAGCAAAAAGAAAAGTGACAGACAAGACACTTCTCAGTCAGCACAGTTAGTGATTTACACAGGATTTGAGTTAAGACCAGTCTGGCCATTATGAGCTCTGAAGTCTGATACAATTTCTCTGTTGAATTGACTGGAGCATGTCTAACTGCCTTATGCGCACCACATGCAGTGTTAGAAGACACTTAATCCTACCATGGCCATACTAAAATACTGGAACTCAATATACTAGAATACTCTTAATTATGAATAAGCTGACTTCCTGGTTTTAAACAATTCTTGTACTAGGTGTTTCCACCTGCACCAGCTTCTGTCCATCTTGATTCACTGTATTTTGTCTTTTTAGTCACTGTATGTATCAGGCATGGATAAATCGTTAGTCTGGGCAACAGCACAAGCAGATTATGTGTCCAGGATATTATTATTTTTTTAAATTCTAAGGAACCAGCACACTAGCAGGTTTAGTTGGATCGTCAATAGAATACTCAAAAGAAACCAGACCCGGTTCCATACCGACGTGTATATTTAAATGTAGCGACTCCAGGATGATTCTTACATATCTTGGTGGCATGATGCTTGCTATTCACTTATGCATCCCGCCATCAGCTATGTCCCATGTTCATATATGTCATATACAGCCCTCCTAGTAAAGCACACAATCACATCATATTTAACCAAGTGAAAATGTAGACACTATCTATATTTGAATAACTTGACGTAAGGAGAAAATGCCCAAAGCCAAAAGTGAAGCCAGAGACCTGCTACCATTTCAGTCAATGGTACAAGCACAGTATGGTAAATCAGAGACAATATCACTGGAGGATGAGAACTATGGTTACATAGAGTCACCCCCTTTTGTAATAGGAGGGCAAATACAAGAATCACAATCCAAATCCATAACAATAAACTGGGAAACAGGAGTGGGGTCAAATCAGGGAACACAGAACTAGGAACATGGCTTGGAATTGGTGGTAAACCTACAACAAGACATTCGCGAAGAGCAAAGCAAAACACAGGGAATATATGCACAGAATAATCCATGTGTAAAAAATTAGGGGGAATGAACCAATGTCAAAACAAGTGTAGAGATAGGATTAAAATATAAATCCAAACAAAGCGTAAACATATGACAACTTGTTTCCATAGGAACCGCAACGCACTACAAGAGGGGCATTTGTAGCACCTTCACCAGAAACCTGATTTTCTCTGTTAGGTACCGTAAATCCATAAGCATTCCCATAATCTACGTTAATGGAATTAACTAGCAAAATTACTCATAATCCTTTTAGACTTAATTTCAATCAGCGCGTTTACACGGACAACAATAATCCACTATTAACCCGATTAAGACGATACTCTGATTAAGAAACTACCATGTAAACAGCAATTTTTTATTACCTTAATCTGATTAAGGTCATACTCGAAGTAAACACAAATGGAATTAAGACGTGTGGAGTATTCCTGTTTTAGTCG
>JANDJT010000060.1:2447628-2452628 GCA_024331685.1 Stegophilus panzeri
GAACTTCATGCTTCCATCTGCTGACGAGCTTTATGGAGATGCTGATTTCCTTTTCCAGCAGGACTCTGCACCTGCCCCCAGTGCCAAAACTTCTAGTAACTGGTTTGTGACCATTTATGACATTTGCCTGACCCGAACCCCATAGAGAATCTACGAGAGACACCAGATCCGACAATACAGACGAGCAGAAGGCCGCTATCAAAGCAACCTGGGCTTCCAGAACACCTCAGCAATGCCACAGACTGATCGCCTCCATGCCAACGCCGCACTGATGCAGTAATTCCTGCAAAAGGATTAAAACCCCGACCGAGTATCAGCGCATAAATTAACATACTGTTCATCAGCTCGACATTTCTGTATTATAAATTCTTTATTAGAATATTTTGAGACACTGGAGTTCTGATTTCCGTGAGCTGTAAGCCGTAATCATCGAGATTAAAAAAAAAAAAAGGCTTGAAATATTTCACTTTATATGTAATGAATCTACAATGTATGAAAGTTCCACTTTTTGAATTAAATTACAGGAATAAAACGAACTTTTAATGCTCCACGATATTTTTTTCTTTTTTTTTTTTGGATGCACATGTGCAGTATTAAAAAAAATCGAATAAATCATTGACATAACAACGTGTTGGAAGAAAGAAAGAAACGGTCCACGCCGACAAACCGAGCGGACATTCGCTTGTGAGACTATTGTCTCTAGTTTCACAGGAAGACCGTGCTCTAGTGTCTAGTTTCACAGGAAGAACAGCGCAGCAGCGACACTCTAAATACACCTCAGAGCTCATTTCACTGAAATTGTAGAAACTGTTAAAGAGCTATTTTTGCACTGTAATTGCTTATAAATTTGCCAATATTTCTTTAAACCAGTCAGAAGTCATTTGTCTGCTACTGAACACGCGAACCTCTCCTTGGCAGCACTGCGTGAGGGAAGAAACTCCAAAGTTTCACCACAAAGAGCAGCTCACGGCTTGAAATGAACTTTCTGACACTTTAAGACAACAGCAAGCCGTGCCGCATGACCGGCTCTCTGACGCCTAAGAGAAATGATCCTTTTTTAATAAGGACAAATTTTATATTTCTGTGAAATAAAATCCTCTCTTACTCTGTGACCAAGTGCCTGTCATCGTGAAGGGAGAGAAATGAGTTTGTCAAAGATTCCTACTGTAATATCCTCTCTTTTCTCAAAGGACCCCTTTATCTCTCTCTCTCTCTCTCTCTCACACACACACACACACACACACACACACACACCTAGACACACTGAGACACACCGAACTCCACATGGAGCAATCAATCAATCATTCCTAGTCAGCTTTGTCCACTTTAATTCATTAAAACTCCTCTGTCAATGCCCTCTAGGCAATTCCACTAATGTGATACGCCACAATATAACCTCACACACACACACACACACACACACCATACATAACATACTCATATGAGCCCTATAGGCTCATTTCTGTTACAATGTTTCCATTCTCACACAGTCGTCATCTAATTATCATTAGATTCAGTTGTTTATAGGCATAATTACTTTGATAATGCTGGATATTCAGTTCCACCCTGTAACAGAATTTAGCAAATCATGGACCCCCTGCTGAAACCACAAACCCCAATTTGAAAACCTTAAATAAAAAAATAATTAAAAAAAAAAAGTAAAATATGTCTATTTATTATGCTAATTATCATATAGAGCTGTGTACAGGTATTCGAGTACACACTTAATCACATGAGGCGCCAGTATTTGAGTACTGAAATCATTATTTGGTTATCATTATTCATTATTCAGCCTTCTGGTAATATCGGTGATATTCCGATGTAGACAGTAGCACTATTAAGGGCTAGGGGTTAACGGAATATTCATTCTGTAACTCTTATGAATATTCAAATATTAAAATTAGGCAGAATGCACATGCCTGTTAGGGTATTAATCCTTTTTTTATTATTATTATTATTATTATTATTTACAATTTAAATGATGTAATTGCTGGAAATTACATCACATCTTAAAATGTTAATCTTAATAAGTGAAGCCGAAATGTGGTAAAAGTCTTTCTGGATTCTGATTGGTCAGATGATGTTGATTCATTCAGTAGTGCAGCGGCAAATCATCGGGCATGTTAACGTGCTCGTTCTAATATGATATTGTGTCTATAGCAACAACTTTCGCAAGGATTTATAGTATTATAGTATGAAGTTTTCTGTTCTACACCACGTGCGCATTTGATTTCTTTTGTACTATTATTTATGAACCTGAAGCATCCGTGTAAAGGAAGTAAAGCCTTCATCAAAGTGAAAAAAAAAAAAAATAATAATAAAGTATAAATATATATATTTTTAGTGAATCGTTTGCACAGTACTGAATCACATCATACTGCCTTCCTCTGAAACGCCTCTAAATCATTCATATCGTTCTGCTTTAAATATATCTGCTTTGTATGCTTCTTCCACACCTGTTTACAGCATTGATCACATATTGAGATGCGTATCATGTCCTGTCAGGGGGAAAAAAAAAAAGAGATAAACACCTAGGGTAAATTAGCCGCTTTGATGCTAATCATGTGTTCAGACAGAGCAGAACCCAGACATGAGCCATAATACTAGCGATGAGCTAAATGAGCAAAGGGCCTGGGGAAAAAAACCAACATTGTGACAAAAGTCTGCCTAGTTTACACACACACACACACACACACACACACACACACACACACACACACACACTCACACACTCCATTCTTACACTAGAGAGATTTAAAGGTCACCATATTAATGTTGCCTGGCTTTAAACATGCTTCATTTGCAGCGAGCCATGCAACAAAGCTGTGGACTGGGAAATAACTACTCTCAGTATATTGTGGATGTAATCTGCAGCATGAGCCTGACAGTAAGTCTCCTGTAAATCTCCGAGATGCGATATGGACCCAGTTTACGATGAAAGCCTAGTTTAATCTGACAGGGCTGAATCTCAGCATGAAGCTATGATTTCTTTGTGGTATTTCTCGGATTCATCCACACATTTCTGGGTCTACAAACAGAAAAAAATGGAGCTATCGTTATTACCAAAATATGCATATATTTAGTCAAGTCTCGAGATGACACGGGTTTATACCGCAGAGCAGCGCCGTTGAAATCTCGATCATGATCGGTCAGACGGTGTTGATTCATCTTCTATCAATCGAACGTAATGGAGCTATAAATCACAGGTTTACAGTATATTAATGCACTTGTTCTGATGCGTAATCATTTCTACGGTAACGACGTCTACGGACACGCCACATAAACAAATTCTAATAATAAATGGATTTTAAAAAAATAAATAAATAAAAAAAGGTTTTATTTCCATCCATCCACCCATCTTCTATACCGCTTTATCCTTTTCAGGGTCACGGGGAAAACTGGAGCCTATCCCAGGAAGCATCGGGAACAAGGCGGGGTACAGTGTGCGGGGTACAGGGTGCGGGGTACAGGGTGCCAATCCATCGCAGGGCACAATCACACACACACATTCATACACTACGGACACTTTGGACACGCCAATCAGCCTACCATGCATGTCTTTGGACTGGGGGAGGAAACCGGAGTACCCGGAGGAAACCCCAGCAGCACGGGGAGAACATGCAAACTCCACACACACAGGGCCACGGTGGGAATCGAACCCCTGGAGGTGTGAGGCGAACTTGCTAACCACTAAGCCACTGTGCGCCCTAGGTTTTATTTATAATTGTTAATAAAGTTGCTTTATAATTATTCACAGGTCATTGTTAGTTATAAATGTTATTGATATTCTAATGAATAATGGCATTTGCATAACAACATGATTATAAGTTAGCAAGGAATTGGAATAGGAAAATAATCAACAAAGGCGGTTACGTGATGAACTTCTGCTCCTGTTTTTTTTATTTTATTTTATTTTTTTTGGGGGGGGGGTTGCATCTTTTGAATGTTTCACTCCTTCTGTGACTGACACGTCTGTAATTTGGACACCATACTATTTATCTCAACTTCACCATTTCCTAAAAGAGTGAAATATGCTTTAGAACGTCAAATGCTAAAACTCTCGGAGGTGGAAAGGCTTCCTGATGGTTGCCAGGCAGTCATTACCATCATAATCTTGTCATTTATTCAAACATATTTCACTCTTTTTTGATTTCTTTTCTTTCTTTCTTTTTGGCAAGACTTCTGCAGGGTTTCCAGCTGAACTCTTTCATCCTCGTAATAATTTTCAAACTCCGAGCAAACGTCGTGAAATGGCTCCGAGAGCAGAAACAGGAAATGAACATGGATATTGCTTTCTAAATGAGATTTAGTAGCTTGAGATTATAGAGTATGCTCTATTTTTTTTATCACTCTGATTTCTTCATTATTGTCTTCATTTCTCTGCACCCTATCTTCGTGTACATTTTTGTATGTGTATTCATTTAGCAAAGTGGCATTATTGAAAGAGACGCTCGTCCTTAAACGAGCGCGTTTCTGCTAGGCCACTTTGATTAGAGATGTGTTTTTTAGCCTGTTCTCACAGACAGTCCACATTTTTATACTTCCAAAGAACCTCATTCATCGACATGCACAGGAACATTCCTAAATTGTTTCTTGCACATGCACACATTGTACAGTGTACAAGTGGACACCTCTGTGTCTTTTGTTTGCTCCGTGAGAGTGTGTAAAGCTCATAAAAAGCTACTTCAACCACACTTTTACAGTTACAGGCCTGAGTGGCTATTGGTTCTGTCCTACTAGAATGACCTTCAAACATTCATGCAACATTTTGGGCTGCGACTGCAGCATAGCAAGAACAGCATTTAATAACGAGTAGGTTAGCAACAAGTTAGCTGGCTAACATTAGCAATAAGTCAAATGTTAACGATTAACTCCTCAAAACACCAATGAGTGTGGTCAATGTTACAGATTCAACCAAGAACTGTGTCTGTATATTAACAGATCTAAAGCCAGTACAGCTATAAACTCATTTAAATGTAGAGAAGGAGGACGGGGCAGTG
>JANDJT010000060.1:2457628-2464018 GCA_024331685.1 Stegophilus panzeri
TTAGGTGGAGGAAACCGTAGTTCCCAGAGGAAACCCCTGGAGCACAGGGAGAACATGCAAACTCCGTGCACACGTGATGGAGGCGTGAATCGAACCCCCGACGCCGGAGGTGCGACGCAAACGTGCCGTAAGGACATAGAATGTGGTTAAAATATTGAAAAATTGCATGTTAGCTGCACTCTTAGGGAAAATGTTTCACCTAGTACCCTAAAGGGATCCTTTGATTTGTACCATGAGGGAAAACATACATAGAATCCTACAACAAAGTGCTTCGATGTCAAAAAAGGTTTCAAATAGACCATCTCTAGAAAGGTAGTGCCACTCAAAGAATCCTATATGCTCAGGTACCAAAGTGAACCTTTCCTTTTACCTTTATCTTTTGTACCTTTCGTATATATCTTTTCCTTGGAAATGTGTACATTTAAAAAAGATTAAAGGTGCATTAATGACTGTTTAAAGCCTGGATTATACTTGCTTTAACTATGCATATGTGTACACAAGATGGCTGCCGCATGTATCCATGAGGGCACCATTCCAGCAACAAGAAATGGTACCGGTGACTATCATTTTATTTCTGAAAGTGTAGCAGACCCTGATCACTGATGGCTGATGAATATTCTAGATTTAAATCTGCCTCTCCAGGCAATATGGCAAAACAATCGACAGTTATGCCACTCCGGATCCCGTTTTTTTTTTTTTTTTTGCTCATTAGCCATCAGCTGCATTTGTTCCACCTGAAAAACAATTCCTCCATGGCGTCCCTGAACCTGAAATAATGAAACGCCTCCTCACTTCACGTCCATGTTTCTGTAAAAAAAAAAAAAAGGCTTTAAAAACATGCCCGGAATGGCGTAACGCTCAGCGCCACGTTCCATCAAACGCTCATTGAATGATCAGTGTCTTAGCAACAAAATCAAAACTGGAAAAAAAATAAAGATTAAAAAGCGTGGCCGAAGTCTCTCGGCACTCAAACAGGTGCGCTAGGTTACGATGGTCCACGAGGAACCCTAAAGCACAAACCAGGAGAACACAACGAAACATCTTCACCCACATAATTTCAGCTCCAGCAGCACCTGAGCAGCACGAGAGGCTTTCCTTCAGCACCGCAGGCGTTTATCACGACCTTCACGTTCTTCTAGGAGCGATAATCTGTTACTTGTAGCACGAGGTGAGAGGTCATTACTGGCTGGAAGCGTTATTCTTACACACTGTTTCTTTTGTAATCTGGTGTGCTGTGGGTGCTGGGGATCTGGAAGTCACTAAATTCATCATAACCGAGTGCAGAAAAGTAAACATAATAAAATAGCTGTGAGTCCAGTTGGAAGTGGGATTTACTTGTCCTGCAGATGTTCCTAAGATGACTTTAAATGTAACTATAGATGGATAAAAAAACAATAACAGGTCATTCATTAATATAAAAAGGATTATTTTCCTATAACAGACCGCCCTCAAGTGTTTTATTCTTACATAATTGTCACTGTTATATTCTGCACTCTGTTACAATGTTGTAAGCAGGTCTTTTTTTTTTTTTTTTTTTTGTCATTTTTTTTTTTATTTAATTAAACTCACTTAGCAAACTACGTATATCTTCACATTGACATACCAGAAATGCCCTGAGCTACAAAGCCACAATGTTTTAACTTTGGAGAGTTAAGGAAGTTTAGACAACTTTATATAAAAAAAGACAAAAAAAAAAAAACAACAATATGTCACTTGATGAATTGGGTTTTGATGCAATTTGAAACGATGGCTGTTACATGCGAGTGTAAAAGACAATATGATTATGCATATACAGTGTTGCATGTCCAGGAAGTGGTTGTGGTGTGAGCACTTTCTCCAAGCCGAGCTGTGGATCTGTCCAGACCTACCCTTCACTGACTAATCCACTCTTCACCCAGTCACTGATTTTTGGTGAACGGTCTCCTCTAGGCAGAGTTGTGGTTGTCCTATGGTGGTAGGTATTAACCACTGCATACCAGGAACACCCCACAAGACCTGTTGTTTTGAAGATGCTCTGACCCAGTCGTCTAGCCGTTACAATTTTATAATATATCCCTAATATATCCCACCTCTTGACAGGTGCCACTGTAATGAGATAGTCAATGGGGTTAATCAGTTAATCAATGGGGTGAATACTTATGCACGTCAGTATTATATACTATTTTGTCTAGATTCATGATATATAATAATTAAGTCAATGTTAGTTCGTAACACTACACATTGTGGAATCGTTCAAGTGGTAGTGGTGGTGGTGGTGGTGGGGTACTTGTGTAATCCACTGTACCTGTCCTTTAACCAAGCCGTGATCTACTTTGCCTTTGCTTTTTGCATTCTCTTTTCATGAACGTATAATTGTGCTAAAATTATTTTTTTAAAAAAACCCCAAAATGGCTACTTTTGTCCTATCATGATTCACTTAGAACTGACATAACCACAGGAACACAATTCCGAGCTCAACGTCCCTGCATTTACACCCGAAGTCTAATTTGCCAGGAGAACTGAAAAGCAAGAGTTTATTAGAGGGAAAATGAAAAAGAAAAAAATAAATAAAAATACAGGGACAATGCTTTTGTTGCCCGGTTTCCTGAAGACACTTTACACGAGATGAATTACTCAGAAACAGAGCGTAAAAAGAAGCAATTAGCTTCTCTGACTCCAGCAGTAATTAAGAGGCAGAAAAAAACATGGCAGTGTATGGATTTTTCCAGAATCATAACTTTGCCATCATGGAGATAATGGTAATGAAAGAGTCCTCCATGTGTGAAAAGCCGAGAATTAAAAAAGGTACAGCAGTGCACGATCTGTTTCAGAGTCATCCAACCAACGTGGGACACGTATCCCGATATTTCATCAACCCGGATATCGATCAGCTTCAGAGGAGGAAATAGAATATGATGTAGGAAAGCAATGATGACAAATAGAGCTGAATAGATGTTTCTGATTGTTCTGAGCAAACAACTACTCATCCCTCAGGCGTAACTCTGGACTTAATCACTTTTCAGAAGCTGCATGAGAGTTAACATTGTTTTTTGAGTAAAAAGATATGATTTCAGATGTACTATATCTGTACACATTATTATTTCATGACCATGATTTAATATAATGGTGTTATTACATTTTGGCCATAAGTAAACGTCACTGCTTAGTATTAAAATACAAATATATAAATAAATAAAAAAGTAAAAGAACATGGTGTGCTGGATCAAGTGATCAAGTGCTGTTCTACGAGGTTCTAGGACGCTTCTCTTCTACCCGTCTAGGACGCTTTTACTGAAGAAACATCTGGCAATCTCAGAGTTGTGACCTACACAGAGGTGATTTGCGTCATCTGAACGAGGAGCTCAGAAAATTTGACTTGGATATCGGACTATGAAACTTCTGGACTATATCTCCAATCGCTCAAGTCATCAAGTAGTAACATTAAACTAAACTGCATATGAAGTAAATCTGTAGAACTGGTTATACAATACTTAAATGAGTATTTTTACTTTCATTAGTACATTTAAATATATTTCATTATATTATTCAGGTTTTGATGACTTAATATCACTAAGCTCAATATAACCATACATACAATATGTGATTATACAGCATTTTGTAACAATGAGAATTAAAGCACTCAATCTTAGGTCACTGGGTGTGTTTCCTATTGAGTCCTATCCTTGCAAAAACAACATCAACAACAACAAAAAACAGGGCGATTAGTTTAGCACATGGTCTGCTTCCAGCTAAATTCCACAATGCAGAACATACAGCAGCCCTTAATCTTTGATTCTGTAAAATATAAATCCACTCTAAAAGGCAAATCAATAGCCTCTAAGAAAACCTTTATGCAGCAGAAAACAAGGCTGTGGGATTCGCTTGGGGTTAAACAGTGAATAAAAAAGTAATAAGATTGACCCTTAGAGCTTCGTATATATCATCTTGGCATTAAACCTTATTATGGAAACAAAATGTTCAGATTTAAGCACAATCACAGTGCATGATTCTTTAAATTCCCGAGTTGGGGCGGCATTATAGCTGCAAGCTTTTCCATGACAGCATACATTAATCCAAATGTTGATAGGGAGATCAATAAAAAAAAAAAAAAAATGTACAAGCACAAATTGTCTGATTAATTCCCAAAGATCTGAGATCACACAGCCTAAGTTATAATTCTCCTCCAATTTCCTCGCCGCTTTGAAGATGTACAGTCGTAATTATTAGCTGTTCATTATTACAGCCTCATATGCAATATGAATAAGTGCTATGGTTTATGTAGAAATGAGCTACATTTCAATATTAAAAATAGAATGGAGAGAATTTAAATTCGCAGCATTTAGAAGATTCAGAAGTTCTTTCTAGTTTCATCATACTACATGTGCTTTTGGAAGTGGAAATAGGTCAGGGTCTAAAAACACCATTGAGCTAAAACACTGTTAACATGGGGTTAGTACAAGTTAGCAAGTTAGTATAGGAAAATTTCGATTAATTGCTCGAGTAAGCGCTTAGCAAAGAGGTAGCTTAAGTTCAGCTTTGTACCAGGACAGAAAGGAATCTTGATGTCTTCCTTAAGGGATAGTGGGTCGGGTCGGGTCGAGTCGAGCTGGGTTAGCATCTCAAAGGTAGCATGGCACAGAGCAGAGTTTAATAAATACCCTCAGGTGGACTTTCAGAAAAAAAAAGGTACTAAACTGTACCATTATTTGTTTCTGGCTTGGTACCCTCATAAAGCATGGACTTGTTTGCACTTCTAATATATATCTTTTACCTATGATGGATAGAATGTACTTATATTAAGGCAGTGGTGGCTCAGTGGTTAATGGACTAGTTCCTTGACAAAATCAAGCAACTCTGACTGAGTAGAAGAGAGAGAGCAAGAGAGAGAGAGAGCGAGAGAGAGCGAGAGAGAGCGAGAGAGAGCGAGAGAAGTCAAAGCTTGAGGTAGAAGAAAATTCTTAATGTTCATTTGAGGTCATTTGTCCAGAAAATTGGGAATGCCTGCCTTAAAGGTAATTATGGTCTATAGTGCCTTAAATGTTTTTAAGTATAAAGCACTATATCAACAGTTCCAGGTGAAAGATAGACTATTAATGGTACAAAAAATAAGGGCACAAGTAGTGTGACAAGAAAAAGTACAGCATTTTCTGAGAGTGTAGGTGGAGGTCCATTTGTAGGTGAGCATGAGTGTTTTCAATCTGATGTGGGATGCTATAGAAAGCCTGGAGAAAGTGATGTGGGAGACGTTGGCAAGATTGAAAACTAGTTGTGCAGCTGCATGACGGATCAGTGGCAAGAGTCCAATCTCGAGATTGAACAAGTAGCCTCCATAGAGAAAAATGGCCATCTTCTTTAAACAATACTCTCATCACTAGAAAAACTTACAGCTGTTATTAGAAACAGAATCAAATCATATCTAGACATTTCTTGGCCCTTGTTCCTGACATATGTGGGAGATGAGTCCTAATAACAATCACATCAGAAATCATTTTAGCATGTTTCGATAAGCCTATAAGGCACTATAGAAGGGTTGTCAATCTCATTTTCACCCAGGGCCTCATCAGCATAATGGTTGCCCTCGATGGGCCACATTAACACTAAGAATGTAACAAAATGCAATGTAATTTAAAATAAATTAAACTACACCTTATTATATTGTTAAATAACTGTTACTGTATTTATTATGTATTCAACTTACAAATATTACATATGCATTTGCACATATTAAAAATAAATGTTCAGTTTGAAACCCACAGTACTTGAATCAGTGTTCAAACTATTTAAGCAAATAAAGAAAACTATTATAAACAAGTTATGATATTAACCCTTAACTTCATTCAGAACTTTTTTCAACACAGTCGGGGGGGATTCAGAACTATGGCACAACCAACATGTATTACAGAAGTAGCATTTTACAAAAAGAACAACAACAAGGAGGTGATGCTGCCTGTCCTTGAACACATCAAGTAGATCCGTCCTCACCCTGAGACACCATCTCACACATCCTCATTCATAGATCATGTTCTGGAAATAACAAACACGAATGTTTGTTTTCTGGCCGGATGTCTGACACCGTTTTTCCCCTACCTGAGTGTCAATGTCTGGTTTTAGGTCTTGTGCTGAGGCAATCCGCAAAACAGCGTGGCGGTTGTCATCGGTAATGCATGATCTGTGCTTGGTCTTGTTTAAATTCATTATTGAAAACATCTGTTCGCACAGATAGGTGCTCCCAAACATGAACAGAATACGTGAAGCATGAAGTCGGAGCTGTGGCATCAAACCAGGGGGCAGTAGACGGTAAAAGTCCTCGATTGTAGCATCCTGGAACTTTTCCCTCAGGCCACTATCGGTTTGAAGCTCAATTAACTCCATCTGAAGGTTATGGGGCGCACTGCAGACGTCGGCGGTGAA
>JANDJT010000060.1:2475394-2505294 GCA_024331685.1 Stegophilus panzeri
TCCTGTAACGCTCTGTTCTGAAATGCTGTGTCCTGTAACGCTCTGTTCTGAAATGCTGTGTCCTGTAACATTCTGTTTTGAAATGCTGTGTCCTGTAACGCTCTGTCCTGTAACTCTCGGTTCTGAAATGCTGTGTCCTGTAACATTCTGTCCTGAAATGCTGTGTCCTGTAACGCTCTGTTCTGAAATGCTGTGTCCTGTAACGCTCTGTTCTGAAATGCTGTGTCCTGTAACTCTCTGTTCTGAAATGCTGTGTCCTGTAAAACTGTTTCCTCTGGCACTGTGTTCTGTAACACTGTTATGTAACCTGTAAGGCTGTGACTCTATGTATTTGTACAACCATTTCTTCCATTCTTTTTTCATTTCTTTGTTTTATTTGCTTTTTAAGCTAGAGCCTGAGTATAAAACAGATTTTTTTCCCCCCGTTTTTCTTCGGTGAGTGTACAGTTTATGTTGAGGCTCCCAAGAATGTCGAGGCAGGCTTCAGCTATGGGAGGGTGATAAAAGTGAGAAAAGTAGATAGACAGGTGAAGGACGAGGAGGAGAGATGGAAGCATGGAGTTTCACAGACAAATGGAGCAGAAGAAAGGTGAACACGGAGGTGACAGAGAGCAGCAGAGGGATGGAAGAAGGATAGGTACAGGGTGGAAAAATATACAGATTGAAAACAACCTGAGATGGATGAGCGAACTGGGAGAGGAAACCAGATGGGACAGATTTGACCGAAGCAGACAGAGAGAGAGACTCAGGGATTGAGAGGATTGAGGATGTCTAAGGAGTAGGAATGAAGAATAGGGAGAGATGGTGATGAGGACAGGGAGAGAGGGGGCAGTTATAACTCAGCCAGGCCCTCTCGGGGAAGGTCTTTAAATTACGCTCCGATGTGGACAGCTCGTCAATTGTGGGTCCAGGGCTCGAGCTCCAGAGCCGCGCTTTGCTTGTTTCATTAGGACTCTCATGTCAGAGCCTGCCCCCTAAATCTCAGCACCCTTTATTATTTATATATTCACTTATTTATGTAGTTACATTCTGTCTTGTGCTGGCTCCTCAGTTAAAGCCCCAAACACTCAAAAAAAGACAAGATGTCTTGCAAGTGCTAGCACAGCCAGTGAGGTGCAGCAACAATATCACAACCTGGGGGCCTCGGGGTAATAAAAGAGTTTATTTCCCTATTTCTAAAGTCTGGACAGGAATTGTTGGAGTTCTCATAGTAACTGGAAGGGTGGAAGTTGAAATGTCAGGACGGCTATTGAGCCCTTGATCATGGTTCTTAATGACAGAACATACTAAATAATGGTCTTGACAATGTATGACGGAGTCACTACAGTGTCAGTGTATAATTGTAAACAAAAAATGTACTGTAGCATTTCTACTAACCGTGTTAGACATTTCAGGATGATGCTGTTAATTGTGGGGTGCCAGTAATTTCAAAACTGGTTTAACCCATTTAAGAAAAGTTTTATGTTTCATGTTATCTTTCTTTCTTGCTTGGGGTGCCAATAGTTTTAAAACCCAACCTTTAATCTATTTTTTTCAATGTTTTATTTAGGAAATTATTCTAAATAAGTCATATATGTATTCATTTCAAGATAGTATTGTTACGTGTTGATACGTCAGCACATCGAGGAGGACCTGGTGCTGGATTTATAGAAAGACCCGTCTCTAATGCAGCGGACAGATGTGTTACAGTGCGTTATAAACATCACAGAGTTTTACCTCAAAACCAGGACACAGATATAACGGTGTCTGTGATAACAGCATTGTGCTCGGAAGGTTGTGATGGATTAGGGTTTATCAGCAGGTCATTTTTATTTATCAGTAATGAAGACAGCGGTTTCAGCTGATCAATTAAAAAAAAACAAAAAAAACAACAAGAACAGAAGGTCATGCAGTGTGCTGGTCCTGTAGAACACACACACACACACACACACACACACGCACACACGCACGCACGCACGCACGCACGCACGCACGCATGCACAGCATTTTTCCAATCTGTAGCAGAAACATTATTTAATGATTTGTGAGAATTAATTTAAATCCTTTATGCTTTATTACACAGGTAGCATAAACACTGTGTGTGTGTGTGTGTGTGTGTGTGTGTGTGTGTGTGTGTGTGTGCAAAGAATGACTTTCTTTCTTTCCTATCCAATCTTTCATATTTCTTTCTTACTCTCTTTCTTTTTCTATCCTTTCTTTTTTTATCTTTCTTTCTGTCTTTCTTTCTTCCGTTATTTCATCTCTTTATCTTTCTTTCTTTCCTGCTTTCTTTCTTTCTTTCTATCATGTGCATCCTTTCATATTTCTCCCTTTCTTTCTTTATCTTTCTTTCTTTCCTGTCCAGTCTTTCCTATTTCTGTCATACTCTCTTTTTCCAGCTTTCCTTTCATCTTTCTTTCATTCTATCTTTCTTTCTTTCTTTCTTTCTTTCTTTAATCTCTTTATTATATCCTTCCTTTTATCTTTCTTTCTTTCTTTCATTCTATCTTTCTTTCTTTAATCTCTTTATTGTATCCTTCTTTCATCTTTCTTTCTTTCCTGTCCAATTTTTCATATTTCTCTCTTACTCTCTTTCTTTTTCTATCCTTCATTTCATATTTTTCTTTCTTTCTTTCTTTCTTTCTTTTTCTATTCTTCATTTCAGCTTTCTTTCTTTCTTTCTCGCTGTGGAAAGGTGTAGAATTATGCTCCCTCTGTCCTGCTGTGTTGTTGTTAAATCATTCAGAGTTCCCGAGGCTCTGTTCGACTCTGTCGGACTGGCAGACAAAGATTTTTTTATTTTTATTTTTATTTTTTTTTTATATTTCCCTTTTTTGTATTTTGTTTAGACATCTCTTCTTTTCCTCTTCTTTTCTTTCTATTCTCTTCACTTCTTTTCTTTTTGTGAATAACTTACGTACCAGTTATATCAAAGCTGTTCCTGCCATGTGGGTTCTGCGAAATATAAAGGAAAAAAAAATTCCGTCCAAAATTCTTTTCAATAAAAGATGTTCAATCCTTCTGATGATAACGGAACCAGTCAATGTTCCTGTATAATTTAACCCCCACAAAACATTTCTTCATTTTACACCCTGCTCTGATTTGTGACCTAGAACTTAAACACACTTTCATACTTGGGTCATATAAAGCCTGACTTTATATGACCACAACGGTATTTGATTATTAATTTATTATCTATAGTATTCTGGAAAACAGGATATCCTGGAACTCGTAAAGAAACGTAGCCACGAAACAAGCTTCTCTGGATAGTAAGATCTAATCCATAAATAATGACGAAAATAGCCTAGACTTTTATGTGATGCTGAAATCACCCACCCGTACTTTAACAGATATAAAACCCCAGACACATCACTGAGAGCTACGCTGATCTGGTGTTTATGGGAAGCTGACGGCTAAACAACAGCTAGCGTGCTGAGTAAACATAAAGAGTTTTTACATAAACAAATTCAATTTCCTCATACTTAAAATGCACATTTAGTTTTCAGCATGGCCATCATCATTCAACCCTGACCTCCGGCACAGTAAATGTGTGAAACACAGGCTCCATTCTCTGACTAGACATTCATGAGAGATTAGTAGCATTAGCCACACAGCACAAAGCTCTGCCTGAAAAACCAATGATTTTACATAAACGCCAAAGATTGATTATTCGCTCTAATTACCATAGATTTAAAGTAACATTTGTTTTATAATTAATTTATATATGGGTAGATTTAAATGCAAGTTTTAAAAGTAAGAATAACCCGGATGCTTGGATCCAGACAGAACCGGTCAGAACCTGTCACGAATAGATTGATGATTATTTATTTGAATTTTTTTTTTAATGCTGCTTACAAATACGGTTGCATTCGAAACAATATTCGGTATAAACAGCCTGCTGTTCTCCTAATCGCCACTTTAGAATGAAACATTTTCTGAGAAGTCTTAGTTGTGAAGCAATGTCAGTATTTCTCAATATAACAAAACCTGTGGAACTTTGCTAGCAATCGATGCTAAGTGAAATTAGCGTTTTTAGCCGTGGCTGCGGTCGAATTCAGTCTTTTCTTACGGATTTACCAAGACAACAAAGGGAAATGTTGACATTTCTGATAGTTCTGTCTTATTTACATAGACATTCTGCCTTTACGTTGCTAGCTAGACAAATTGTTAGTTCTGAAACATATGCTAGTTTTTACTCGATGCCATATTCTCTTTTGTGCTTCATTAGTTTGTGTATTTAAACCCCACGTGTGTCCCTGTGTCTTTATTGCATTTATTCCATGCAAGGCAGGAACCTGTTTTGCTAATCCGACCCGTCCCCGTCCTGATCTTGACTCTGTGCCTGTTTATCCAATCACGATTAATCTTCGGTGTACTTTCCTGCCTGTGTGCTGACCCATGCTATGGAGAACAAGACACCAAAACTAATGTGTGTCATGTCTCTAACCCCTTAGCTATTAGAAGTGATTCCATGATTTTAGTGCCATTTATCCTGTGCAACTCTAAAATGTACATTACTTAAAAAAAAATTAAGCATTTTCAATATTTAATCTAAGACAACATGCTTTGAGCCATTGAAAAATGCATTAACACATCTCAGGCTTTCTTTGCTGATAGGATGCGTTTTACTCTTAAATGAATACCAGGGTTTTTGTTGTTATTGTTATTGTTATTGTTGTTTTTAGTTTTTTTGTTTTTTTCCAGGCAGAGAAAATACATAACTAGTACGCAAAATGTGCTTAACTAGCATAAGAGAACTTTTTTTCTTCCTATGATCTTTGGGAAATTCGTATGATGCAACTTCCTGTTGAACGTGTGACTTTCAAAGGGGTGAATGTGTTCAGGTAACATGGTTGAGTGAAACTCAAAAACTCAAAAAATGTCCATTTTTTCACAAACTATAACGGACAATTTTTTTTTGCTAAATGGTTTCAAACATTAATGTAATAAAAACAAAATATTTCTGAAGTATTTTAATGATTATACTTCAAGCTAAAGTGTAGCTATAGTACTGTAAAGTACTGCAAAGGTGTTATTCATGTTTTGTTCTCAGGCTGTTGCTAAGGACACTTTATGTGTGTTTAAAATGTCTTTTACTTTTCTTTACATACATATTTCTAAATGTAATATCGTTGTCCAAATTTGCTACACTAAGTCTTCATTATTGTTTTAGTAGATTGTTTTTAAAAAATTATAGTTTTACCAGCGTTTATGTAAAGGAATTGATAGTCTCTTCAGATCTCCGAACAAACAAACAAACAAACAAAAACACAAATGCAAGCTAAGTGAGTTTTTTTTTTTTTCTTCCCCTAGTCATGCTTCAACATTTATTCAATAATTTAGCTTATGGGTCTGGACATTTTTAGTACTCAAGGCTGTGAGTGATAGTTAACATAAGATATTATGATGAATGCATTAAAATATCGTCGCTACAGATATAATGAAGATATCATTTGTGCTGAATTTCGTATGAAGGATTTAAAGCGGGTTCTAATTTATAAATCTTGTTTGTTTGTTTTTGTTTTTTGTTTTTTTTTCATTTTGTTTTTCTTGCTTTTCAGATTTCTTATCAACTCTTAATTGAAAATTAATCTTAGACTGCTTCTTAGGTCTTAGGTGAAAACACAGTAAGCACACTCTGGTCAGAGAACATGGGTGTGATATACTAGTTATTTGTATACAGTAATGATCTAATCATTTAGATAGCCCTGGATCCAGTTGAAAAAACCAAAAGCCGGCAGAGATAAACTTTACCGTCTGCCCAAAATCCATATCTTTCGTACAGATGGTCATCGGGAAAAGCCAGCACAAACATTAAAGGGTTAGCTTGCATGCGTCAGATTTATATCACTTTACTCACAGCTGATTGGTCCAAGTTGGGTTTGAGTTTTCTTACCCAGAATAAAACCTACTCAGGCGCGTAAGGTACCACGGAGATGAGACCTGCTAAAAACCAATCCGCTTTGTTGAGACCGAAAAACCAGAGTTTGCTCAAACTTACCTGGGTCTAGCCACCGAAACCGGCTTTGTGAAACGGGCCTCAGGTGATTTTTTGTTTCTGTGAGCACTTAGTAAAGCTTTGTTTACCTTTTTTTCCATTAAACCAATTAAAGAAAGAAAGAAATGAAATACGCTTTCAGCCGTATACACCCCTCAGCTAATGTTTTGTTTTTTTTTCCTTGTTCATTTAATTATGTGCAATGTGAAATCAAGCCAAATAACAAATGAACTGAAACTATTAATTTAGCTCTGATTTGGACTCAACAAACAAACTAATAGGCATGTGAGTGTAATAATAAACTAATGTGGTATAATTATGTAATGTAATGGTTATTTAGAGCAATAAAGAAGGCCAATAATGAGTATGTGTGTGTGTGTGTGTGTGTGTGTGCATGGTGCGCTGCATTGTACTGGTATCCCATTCATTGTGTATTCCCGCCTCACCCCCCATGATTTTGTTTTCTCATGATCCAATCACCAAGATCCTGACCAGGGATAATATGTTCATGATTTATGTTGTATGCTTTTTGAGCTTTTTCGTTTTAACCACTCAGAGGTATTACTTTAATACACTATAAACATGTACAAATGTCAAATGTGTAATAAACTATAAAGAATGTGCCTTCGTAGGTTGTGTATACAGTACACACCCCGTCAGATCTTTTCCTACAGATACTTGCTGTCGGTTCTACACCATGATCATCACTCTATCAGGTATATATTTGTTCTGTGGCATGTGGCTTCTGTCACTGACATGTTAGCACACATTTAATTAGCCTTGTGCTTCAGGAGATCTACAGGCAATAAAGAGTGGCCACATGCGGCATCAATCAATGCTGATATCTGTCAGTCAGAGAGCCAGTCGATGAACTTCAGCTCCAGAGGAGCTTTTTTTCTTGATGAGTACCAGGCTTGATGAGACCTAGCTGATTCAGAGCTAGCATGATGCATGGTGGCATGAATCCTGGCTAAAACACCGTGCACCCCTACAGCTTCTCTATCACAAAGAAACAGCTATGAATTTCTGTTTGTACATTTTTGGACACACAGTGTCAACATTCCCGGCTACAATTCCAACTCGTGCTGTGACAGAGAGAGTGGTTTTACCTCAGCATACTTCCTCCTGCTGCTCAGGTCCAAGTTGCTCCAAACTCATCCGATGCACCGTAAAGGACATTTTAAGAGGCTTTGAGTGGAAAAAAAAAAAGATACTGCTTTGGATGCAGTCCTGTGCAAACGCTTGTGTTTGTGATGGGCTTTGAACCTGTTTATTTCTAGACACACTTTGGGAGTAGAAACACACAGAAACCGTAAGAAAATGTTGATTTTGGAAGGAAGCCGTTCCATTTCTGAACACAAACCCAACCCTGCCCTCAAATACGAATGAAGGAAATACATAGTCATGGGCTCCTTCAATTCCCAGTAATGACACAGCTAACTGAGCAAAAATTTTAAAAAGGGAATAAAAAATAAAATCAATGTAATGACAACAACAAAACAACAACAATTATTCTATTAAGTCTTCTTACAGAATACTACTCCTTTCCACAGTGAAAAGACAAATAAGATCTCCCATCCAGCAGAAGCACTTCTGTACTCGCTCACTCCAGGCAATTTTCAGGGAAATAAGAGGGATTTGTTCAGCTTAGGAAGAACGGGCTGTGGCTGTGAATCCAAACGAGCTTACTTAGATGAAGGACAGTAGAGACCGAGTGTTGTCGAATCAGTGGAGGCAGAACGTCATCGATATGGGCAATCTTCCATGTTAAAGAGTTCCCATGTTAAAGGCTGATCCTTTAGAAGGCAGCATAATATCACTCTTCTTGCACTTTCAAATGCAAGCAAACCTTTCTGCCTCAAAGGTAAAGATTTTTCTTTACTGTTTTAAATGAGTGCTTGTTATTAACTACTAATAACCACACTGGATGCCGTCCTTATAGGCTAGGTAGCTATGGGATGTCACTGGGTTCAGAACACATTAGCTAGCTGGAACTGAGGGCATCCTATCTGGCCCTGAAGATCTTATTGTTGGTTCTGGGATGTTGCCATGTGCTCCACGTTGAGCCACATGAGCCAGCTATATGAGAAATGAGGATGGAATGAGGTTGAGTGGCTCTCTTTGCCTTGAACAAAGTCTCCTCAAGTGGGCCGATTCACAATCGGTCTTACTTATAGGAATCCATCTGTCGTGGCTGCACGGTACTGTGGAGGATCCAGGGGAGTGGTGTCTGGTGAGACGCAGGTGGACCTCTTCACTAGGGCCAAGGTTTCACGTTACCCGATAGGGTTATGGTGGTGGTTACGACTGGTTATATGCCTTTCCTCTCCTGTGATTCTAACCGCATTGTACAGCACAGATTTCCAACTCTTATCCTGAGAACCTTTAAAATGTGAAAAATCTTGGAAAAATTTGAAAAATTTGAATGGAAAAATTTGAATATTTTCCATGCCCCCAACACACATGATTCAAATACTAAGATAATTAACAGCTCTTCCAGAGTTAAAGTGAACACTAATCACTAAAATCTGCTTCTCCAACACCAGGGTTGGACACCTTAGCATTACAGGACTGGATTTCTACATTGAAATAGCAGGTAAGACCTTAGTTACTACTGCTATTTTCAGTACTTGTTGGAAACAAACTGAAAGCTTGTTATCTCCCAGAGGAAATCTGCTGTTTCAATATGATGGTAAGATTGACCACAGCCAGGTCACTTGTGCCTCTGGGTCTGGCCCTTCACGCTGAATCTTCAGTAGCAGCCCAGGAAATGCATACCCTTGTATACCCTTAAGACCTATGGACCTGGTCCATTGCCCAATTCTTAGCATCTTGACTATTCCTCATGGACTGCAAAAATGTAGCAAGTCTCCACGTACACTAAAGATGTACTATATGTTGCAGGTATCTCAGCACACCATAGCACCATTGATTGCATCTCCTAGGATCCCGTAGACGTATTAGTCCCTTTGTAATGTCCCCTTGAGGCCCTGCATGCCCCCTTCATTTTTAAACCCTCTTATGAACATATAACTGATCCTGACTTGAAATGGGTGTGTCATATCACTCAACTTGGTGAAGCAGTCTTTGACCTTGCATCATGCATTGAATGCAAGTGAATCTGTAGAATGTTCCTTTCTGTGCCCAGTATGCGCAATATGGTGTTAATTCAACTGGAAGTCCATCCAATCTTCAGACTAACTGTTCATTCGCTAAGGTGGTAAGACACACGGGCTTCCTTTGTCTAAATATAGTCTAGCCTACTGAATGGTGGACGTCATCAACATGGCCTATAGTTTCCCAGTGGTCCTCTCTGAGCACCTTTCAGGGTAGTCCTAGGCTAACATTGTTGTCTTAGGTTATCTGGGTGCTTTGGTGGAGAGAAATAGAACACTAGTTACAATATGAGTGTAACTAGGCTCTAGGATCCTGCCTGATCCGTTTCGGATGTCCTACCTCTGGATGGAGCTCTCATCTACTCCAATTCCAGATTGCTGGGACTAAGGCTGCTTCTAAGGCCAAACAGATGAGCTCTAGATAACCACCAGGGTTCCTTGTCAGTTGGAACTTCTGCTGGCTTGACAAGAAGTTTTGCAGGTCTTGAATGGTGGTAGATCACGGCTTTTGCGAGCACGCGCACAAGTAGAACTTCATGTTTTTCCACATTACTTAGAGGTTAACAGAACCACTGTTACATGGAACCAAAGTTTATCATTATGTAAATAAGCCAGCTTGAGGCATATATCGTTATGTGACTTGATCAATTTACAATAAATATGTTGCTTTGAATTAATTTAGTTGTTTCCTGTTGTATGAATTAAAAACTACTGTAAAGCAGTAAGTAATGGCGTGGAGTAAGGGTGGTGGGGGTATCACTATGATATATACATGACGAATTTGGGGAACACTTTGATGTCCTTATAAAAGGCTTTTGGGTCTTACATGAATCACGATAATATCGAAAATTGAGATAAAGAACAGGCAATTTGGTCATATACAAATAATGTTAGCTCATATTGTATCGATTAAGGAAATGTAATTAAAGATGGAGAAGTAAACAGTAAAGAATAGCAAAAAGAAACCTATTAAAGGAGAAAATTAGAGCTTTGTCTAGTTAGTATGCAAAATTCTCTGCGTTTTGAGTGGATGTATTACTATATGTTTCACGTTACAAAAGAAAAACTGTTTTTGCTTAGAACGTTCTTGCCTAGTGTTCAGAAACAGCATGTCTCAGTTACACATTAAATAAAAACAAGAAGAATGTGAAGATTAATAGTATTCTTTTGCCAAAATGTTTTGTCATATTTTATGTCATCTGGAGAAGGAGAAGAAAAAAAACAAAAAAAACAACCGTTGCCAGGTGTCATTTTATTCTGACTACCATTCTTTTCCTCATGCACAAACACACACTCTCTCTCAACTGGGTTTTCATCTGACTTGTGGATAATGGCTTTGGTGAACTGTGCCGTAAAGAGCAAACACATTCATTCCCTCAGTGGATCCTGGATCTTCAGGCCTCTGGAGTGATCTGGCAGGCGTTTGAACACACAGTGAAGGCTGCTGCTTTACTCTGACACAGATGTTAATGTGGTGGGGATTTATTTATAACTCTGGGAGGCTGAAAGGATGAAGTAGAGATGGTTGTTGGGGGAGTAGAGTCACAAACAAAAGAGATTTACCAAGAGGCTTGAGTGATGAGGATCAAGATCTGAGAGTGTCAGAAACAGCTAAGAGAACACCTCCACAGAGATCAGCGCCCACAGCTTCGCCGTCAATGTGAGCATACGGTCATGGTGACCACCAAGTGAGTCATTCATGCTCACTGGAATAAACTTGGCTTGTTTTCTCTCACGAGGGGGGCTGGTAAGGATACCCATGCTGTTATTGTTACTTTAGATGGCAATGTTGTTAGCGCTGACAGCATATAAAGACAGACTCACGTTCTCGATCGGTCTGAGGTAATGACATTCCTGTATTTAACAGCCTTAAGTTGGGAAAAAATATTCCTTTGAAAAGTGCCTGTCACATAACTTGCACAAATCTCACACTCGTCCATATGAATACACTCCAACCATTTTTTTTCTCAACCGTGAGATGGTTGGAAAAGGAAATAGTGTGTGGGAAGCCAAAAACAATGGTGTATGTCTGCCACCGGGGGCAGGACATACATGTTGTCGAAAGCATTTACCTGGATGAACACAATACTAATACACAATGAGACTATCCAAAACCATTTTTTGTCCATAACACTATGGGTGAGGTAGACAAAGCACTGAAACACCAATTGATTTCAGGCGGACCTTACGTGAAATGAATCTCACCACCACTTTTACTGTTTTGACTTCACCCAAAATTCAATATAAATGTATTTATTTAGCACATTTCCGCATCTCCACCCCTGAATTTATCCCTGACTATGCCACTGCTCAACCCGATAGTGATCCAAGTCCCTCTAGGCCAACCCTGAAGATTAGGACCTCCGTATAGATCGGTGCAATGAGGTTTCACCAGTAATCGCATCATTCAAGTGACGCCTAATACACATTGAGTAAAAGACCGAATGGGTCTCTGGCTCTGTGTTTGGCTTCTGTAGGTGCCTAATCGGTTGTGGGTAGTGGGGGAATAAGTCAAACCATAGATACTGGGAATTTATTGTGTTTTTGCTTTACTCCAGTGGTCACGCTGATAGGACTTGGTATGACTTTAAGGGTGTGTGGCTGTATGTATTTTCCCCATGTCACTACTACCCTCGGTTTAAGTTTAGATTTGGGATTCTGTAAAGCTGTACTGTGAGCAGAAAATGCTCAATGCTATTACCAATGGAACTGAACAGAATCACACTGCGAGCGAGCGCGCTGCAGGCTTAATTAAAGCAAAATTAACAGTGGCTTATTTAGTACACCAGTTGACCACCAGTGGGTCTTAGCCACTGGGTTTTACTGCTCATTCAGCCATTTGTAATTACAGCAGGCAAAAAAGGCTTGGCCTAGCTGTGAAATGCAAACAGAGAGTGTGGGAATGACAAACTTCAACATCACCAACCTTAAAAATAGTCATCCTCAGGGATGGATGAATCATAAATTAATTAGCTTGTCCACCGGGCAAGTGAACGCTTGGCCAATGTGCTTGGTCAATCCCATGTTATGCTTGCACGAAGGCCTGTTTCACTAAGCTATAAAGACAAGTTAATGATGTGGATTGATATGGAAAGTATGGAAAATAAACAAGGACTTGAATCCTTGGGAGGGTGACTCTATATCGTTATATTCTCATATGAATATTTTTCTTTTATGAAAGTCAATAGGAAGTACACGTATTTTTTTCCTTTCTTAGGTTGTTAAAACAGCGCACAAGCGCCCGGACTAGGAATTTGTCCATCCATACATCCTCCGAAAACCTTTTAGACTTTTTTTTTTTCTCCAATGTAGATAAAATAGGACTTACCTATGAAATGGGAATAGCATCTTTCTTTTCATCTTTCCAAGATATCCTCCAGGCAGTGTAATAAGAGCCTTTCACAGAAAGACAGACAGATTGCTATGGAGGCTCAGTAAAATCTGTCAAGAGCAGAAAGGCACCAAAATGGAGGCCTAGGAGGAAGCTTGTGTCCCTTCCTTCCCTGTCCATATGGTTGTGCCAGCTGGATATGCCAAGCTCTCAAGGGATTCGGCAACAATTTCCTTCTCTGAATGCAACTTATCAACAATAATTCACCCTGAGGAAATGGGAAAAAAAAAAACAAAAAAAAAAACAACAGCCTATTGGCACCAGCTTCAAGTAGGAGCTCCTGTCACAATGAGTGCAGCTGCCTCCCTATTGCCTTCAGTGCTCAAAAAAGCCCTAGTGTTTGCATTGATAAATGTAGTGCCTGAAGAAGAGTAAGGGGTAAGAAGGTTTCCCCTCATAAACTACACAATACGCCCTCCTGGATCAACCTAAAACGATCCCCACAGTGCAAGTTTGGAAACACTGTTAATTCAGCCATGTTTGTTTTCTGCCACAGTGGCTACAAACAGAGATCTTTCACTCTTTTTTTCTCTCTCTTGATTTTCTGCCCACTCAGTGGATGAGAGCCACTGACAGGCACAGGAGCAGATGGGGATTGACAGTCCTCCTAGGCAAAGAGCTAATTGAGGGAAACTGGGGAGAAGTTTGTAACACCAGCCGTAAAAGGGTGAGAATCAATGCACTCATAAAACGCACTGCTGCCCCACGGTGATCAAGGAGCTCATCGAATCAGCTGATTTCATGACTGGTGCAGATGATTTGGAACACCGCGGCCTCATAATTAGAGATCTGGACCTTATTTCCACCTCTTCCTTGTTGCCGTCATTCATTGTCAGGTGTGATCACTTCGAAAATACTGCTCCCTGTAGGGGACTGAAAAGAGACTGCCGACAGCTGCTTGCTGTGATATGACTCAGAATAAAAACAAATCTTCCTTGGTATTTCAGGATCCAGAAAACGGCTGAGTGGTAGAAACGTCCCACAATGACCTTGAGTCAAAAGAAAACTAGTTCTTAAATACTAAGCACAAAAAAAAGGCAAGAAAATGAGTCACATCTGAGCAAAGGTTTAGGTCAAACTTGTGCTGCAATGTTAATAAAAACTGGACAAATGGGCTCTCAACGATGGCCGATGACGTGCTGCGTGATTCACAAGCAAGGCCAGTCTTGCACTCATCTTGCAGATGGTTGGAGACAGACTACAGCATGGAACACCTCAGGATCCACAGAGGGTTCGAAAGGCTGGAGCAGTCAACAGATTGGCCGATCTGGGATTTCAGCCTGGGAGTAAAAGAGGCCATCAACTGCCAGACATGATTCATTGCTCACTCTTAGCACACAGACAGGTAGATGATAAACCATTTAGACAAGTGCACTACAAGCCAGTAAAACCAGGCATTACGAATAACTCTACTCATTATCATGTTTCGTCTAAAAGTCACAGCAATATTAAACTCTGAAAACTATTAAAGCCAAACAGGTTGGATGTGGCTCCATGTTTGCACATTAGCAAGTATGGACCTTAATTAAGTTGTCAACATGGTACAATGCACAGCATACTGAGGGATCTGCACACCACAGACTGTATAATATTGCCAGAATATTCTGATTGTAAAAACCCAAACCTGAGTCGTGTCTGAGTCTCTCACAGCCACATAGTGAGCAATAGCTATATACATAACAACCTAAGCAATGGAAACATCTGCAAAATGTCATATTTTAATGCAACTCGTGTCTGAATAAAATGTTGGAAATGAATGAAACAAAGGTCACACTCCAGGAGGAGGAATGCAGATTACAACTTGATTCCCCCCTGTGATTTTTGATGTTCGTTTACTTGCTAGGCAATCAAGGGTGACCTTGATTATAGAAGATATATATATATATATAAAAATACAGCAAGAGAGTTTTGAAGGAAATTAAAAAGGGACAACTGGATGGATGGATGGATAAATAGATGGATCTATGGATGAACTTCTGTAAAGAATACAATTTAGCAAAGACAAAGCAAGACAGAGACACCCATAGAATAAGAACTCCCAAAATATAGGTTGTCAGCATTAATCTGTGCAGTCATGGCAACCGGAGCAAGAAGCCCAAACTAATGAGACGAATAATGTGAGAATTGCCAGCCAGCACCAAGGCCTTAAATATGGACTTGAATGTGTAATTTTATCATTTGCCTTCCATCCTCGATGGTCTGCTGTTCCCATTCTACTTCCAAGTCACACTTCATTTATGAATGCGTTTAAATGCGATTATTTACTGATTATTTATAGCTCTAGTGCTGTGTTATACTGCTGTTACTATTAAACTTTAATGCCTCTTCACATCTCTGATCGTAGTGTTGAAAGAGTAAGGAATAAAACATGCCAGGCTGAGTTACTATAACCAATCTGAAGTTGATTCTTTTCCGATGACAAAATGTCCTGAAGTGTTTTATTCCACTTCTAACACAGCGAACTGTCACCAGTTACAGTTGTTAAATAATGAATAACATAAACACACATAAATAATAAAAGAAAAGAAAAAAAAAAGAAAAAAAAATGACAATAAATGTTGCATAAGTGTGCACACCCTTTTATAATTGGGGATGTGGCTGTGTTCAGAAGGAACCAATCACATTCGATCTCATTTTTCAAAAGTAATTATCATGCAAGCTGTGATCAATGAAATTATTCAGTTCTCACTGTCAGAAGGTATCGATCAGGAGAGGGGTACAAATTTTTTTTTCCAAAACATGTAACACCGTGAAGGCCATCATCAACAGTTGGAGAAAATGGAGCACCACAGTGACATCACTAAGGACAGGATATCCCTCCATAATATACAAAAGGACAAGACAAAAACATACCAGGGAGGCTGCCAAGAGACCAACAGCAACATTAAAGGAGCTGCAGGAATATCTGACAGAAAGTACTGATTACTCTCTGTATGGGATAACAACGTCTCATATTCTTCACGTGTCTGGGCTACGGGGTAGATCGGCTAGACAGAAGCCATTTGTTATAAAAAAACATCAAAGCCTCCAAACTAATTCCCCCAAAACCATGTGGCAAAATGTGTTATGGTCTGATGAAACCAATTCCAAAAGATATAATTATTCCAAAAGGTACGTATGAAGCATGGTGGTGGCAGAATTATGCTTTAGTGCTGCTTTTCTTCAGCCAGAACCGGGGCTTTTAACAAGCTGGGAGGATTCCTGAATAGCTACAAATACCAGTTGATTTTAGTGTAAAACATTCAGGTGTCTCCCAGGAAGCTGAAGATGAAAAGGAATTTCACCTTTCGGCATAACAATGATCCAAAGCATACATCCAAATCGACAAAGAAACGGCTTAACCAAAAGAAGATCGATGTTTTTGAATGACCTAGCCAGAGTGTAGACCTGAATCTAACTAAAAACCTGTGGGGTGACCTGAAGTGGGCTGTGCACAGGAGATGCCCTTACAATCTGATGGATCTGGAATGTTTTTCGCAAGAAGGAGTGGGGAAAATAGCCCACCAGAGTGGTTATTATTAATAATAACTATTATATTAATAATTATTATATTACACCAGAGTGGTGTAATAACATCTAAGGGTGCTTCAACAAAGTTCAGGGGTGTGCACACTTACGCATCTAGGTTATTGTAAGTTTTTTTGTTGTTCTTTTTTCCTTATAAAAGTTTCTGAAATTACACCCAGAACTACTGTCAGAGCTGCTGTTACAGAAAATGAATTACCTTCTGACCAATCAGATTTGAGAATTCAACAACGCTGATGTTTATGATGTTTAGTGGGGCAAATTTAGTGGCACTGGAGAGTTTTATTATTATAAATACTAATACAAATAACTCTTTTCAGTTTTAGTTGGTTAGGATAGAGAAGAAGAGTGAAGAAGAAAAGACTAAACCTAAAAGCATGTGTTAGCAGCAGACCAGGAAGATAAGTGCTGGAAAGATCACGGATGGCTTTGATGTGGAGTTCGAGAGTGTTTCTCGGACGATCCGATATTTGACACTTTGAAGGAAGTGCTGCTGAACTTTAGTGTTGTCCTCTCATCTTCTTTTCAAATACAAGGTAAAGGACAAGGGAGTGAGGCAGCGAAAGAAGGTAAGATAACAGAGTGAAGTGGATCGAGGAAGGAGGGAACAAAAGAAGGAAAAAAGGTTGACAGGTTAGCAAAAAAAAGTTATCAGACCCAGAAACTGGTGGTGAGTATACAGCGCAAAGCTGGTATTACGCTTATTTTCTGGATATGTTACTGTAACTTGATTTGTAGATCAGATCAGGCCTCCTCTTTTGGGAAGGAGGAAAACGATTGTAAACTTGGCCTTCTGGTCCTTGTGAATAATACAAACCCGGAGCAGTGATAAACTCCGATTTAACAAGATTTATCTTGCTCAAGTGTCCTGCAAATCTGTGCCATACTGAGGTTTATAGTAATTGCTGAATTAATTACTGCTGGAATCAACAACCCAACCTTTCCACAACCTGAAAGCAAGCGATGGTTAAGATTCTGAGCTAATGATTAGGTGGTGAGTTCAAACTAAGGGTTGCATAAACTAATCAACTCATACATTCACTACTCACGACTATGGGGATGTCAAATAGTTGGACTGTGAAAAAAAAACAAAAACAAAGTATTGTTTACAATTATACTAGGAAAATGGAATTTTATCACCTTTGTAGGAGGTTTAGAGGTCTGCGCAGGAATTCTGAAGTCTCTCGCTGTGAGAAACCGTGCTTTCGGAGCCGCGGGTTGCACATCAGCATCAAATCTAATTATGGCAGCTGACCGAGGTCAGAGTTGAACATGACAATTCAAACCTGGTCATTACCAGCTTGGAAAATGATTATTTTGCGAGGTTATTGCACTAATTTATTTGTTTTCACTCTTAACAGTGTAGCAAACAGAATAAAGCTCAAAAGGTCATTTATAGCCTGTATATGTTCGGTAGTTGAAGGTTGATTGATAGCCCTTTGCTGTTGTTTATCAGTATTTAACTGCAGTAATAAAATAAAACTAGCAATGCCCTAAGTCAGTTTTTTTTTTAAACTATGGAAAAGATGAGTCATCGACTACTTTAAAAAAAAAAAAAAAAAAATACTGTTTGACAAATAAATAAACATGCAACCCCAGCTCTGGCCTCTAGCTTTCTTCACACTTTACTGCACAACTCTGAACTTCAATGAAAGATTCTTAAGTCATTTATACCGAAAGGACTGCTAAATGATAAATATCAAAGTTCATCACTCACTGACAGGAGGTATTGTGAAAAAGGAAAACGAAACAGATCATCTCGAATACATAGACCTAGTAATGAGCTCAAAGTGTCATGCAGGGGGGAAAAAAAAACACAGTGGGAGAATGACAGCGGAGAGCTGCAGGGCTCTGGGGGAGGCAGAGGGTACGAACCAGGGAGGCCGTAAGTGGATCATTTGATTTAGGAAAGCCGCTGGGGCTGGTGGTAAAGGGGCTGTTTACTGCTCCACAGCCTTGCCACAGGAGCATTAACCAGCCTCGGCTCTGAAAAATAGGCCATCTGTAGAGTGCAACAGGCTCAAAGCAGCAACTCGAGCTAAAAATTCACATCAAAAAGTTATTTTCTATAGTTTTCAAAGAGATATGAATTATGGGAGGTTGGGAACATTAAATAGTCCGCTCGCCTGATGCTTGATTTACTAAAAGTATGAGCATGTTTAATTAAATTCAGGAACGACTCCCCAAATATGAGTGCTGAAGAATAAAGATGTCAGATGCTGCCTAAAGCAGCTGCAGACAATTAAGCCTTTGATGGCATTATATATCTTTTAACAAGCTCGTCCATGCTAATTTGGAGTCACACAGGCACCCAAGATTTGCACTGACAATAGAAATCAGGACTAATTTGCCACTCCATTCGTTCATCCATGGTGCTGTCCTGCCACTGGGGAATGAGAGGTGCAGTCATTACTTGCAGAATGATTTTACAAGCCTGACACCAGCTGGGATTCTGGTCCGTGTTCTTTAAATCCCGACAGGCCAAGGTGAAAGACATGACACCGCAGACGGTGATGTGGAATGTGACAGGATTTTATTATGACCACCAAGCAGAGAACACCTTCAGAGACCGGCCCTACATACCATTCCTCTCGTTTTGCTTGGGTACAAAGTCGGTCATCGCTTTCTTCTAGAAATGTCAAAAATATTCCATTTTATGCAATTTGTCAACAACAAATAAGACAAAAACTGAGTTATATTTGATGTATTTTTTACTTCAAAGAAAGGGAGGGGTTAACCCTGCTAGCTCATTTATATTTTGCAGATCCAGAAATTCCCAGATGTTCTCCTCGTCCTTATCTGTTCCTCTGCTCTTCTAAACCCTCCAGAGGATAAAGGAGGCCCGAGATTTAAAAAAAGGTTAGTTAGGAAAGAGAGAAAATTAGATAAATATGTCATGGGCTGTGTTCTCTTCCTCTAGGGAGAAAAAAAAAAAACGACCTTGACACTCGGAAATATCTCATTCTACAAAGGTTACAGGAGAAAAAAAAGAGGTCGTGGTCCTTATAGATCACTGTCATACAGCTTGATACAGTTGCATTGATTTATGACCATTATCTGTGAGAAGGAGCGATTGAAAAGACTAAAAACGAATTGCGTATTCAAATAAATAAATAAACAGACCCACTTGTATTATTTGAGAATAGACAAATAGGATATACTATAGTATGTTAGGAAAGCATCATTAATCTGCAGTCACGCTTTCAAGATTGGAAAGTCAACATCTACAGTGTAGCTCTCTCGTTGCTTACAAAGGAACTCTGTCAAGACTTCACACCATGGCTTGTTTTGTGTCATTAACAGATGAGTATAAGAAGAGTTACTGTGCTATTATAAGGGAAACATGGTGAGGGATTAATTTTATGGACAACTTCCAGTCACCTGTCCATGTCCATTAGTTTTTTTAAGATGGTGTTTGGATGAATAAAACTTCACAACCAAGAGCACTTTATGCTGGGCGATCAGCCTAATAAAGCGGTGACATGATTGTAGTCTCCATGGGCATGGAGACATGTCTACCATCTGTCCTTTGACCATCTTGACTGTAGCAGGTCAGAAAAAAAAAGAATGCTCACGCTCGAGCCACAGCTAGGCTTTTTGTCATGTTTTCTTCCTCTCTCAGCCATGCACAGTGCCATCACCGACACATATTCTGGCACGCTACTGCTCAGAGAGCATGTTTATTACCTTGTGTCATATAGCAGCCATCCACTTGGGATCAAAAGAGAGACACTGGGAAAGACAGAGAATGAAAGACTATCAGGCAGAGGAAACAGAAAGAAAGTAGGGCTGAGATGTTGTTTGGGAGAAAGAACTAGACAAAAGAAGAATTGCGAAGACCGAAAATGGAAGAAAAGGGGGCAGGCATGAGATTTACAGCATAGATGAAAGTAAAGGTAGACAACAAAAGAAGAAGACAGTGAGGAAGTGCAAGTTAAGAAGCCAAAAATAAAGTCAGGTATAAAGAGAATAAGTGGGAGAAGGCAATGTGTAGGGAATGAAGGAGGGAGAAATTATAGAGTGAAAAGCACACAATAGAGAGGACGCTCATTAAGGGAGGCTGAATTCATTATACAAGTCTCTCAACTCCAACCAGCACCACCATGCACCCTCCACTAGGCAAATATCAACATAAATGTTCAAGCATCCATCCATTTTCCATCCATCCAGAGTTGTGGGGTGCCTGTATCCCAGGGGACTTGGGGCACAAGGCAGGTGCATGGCACAATTGCACACACACACACTCACACACTACACACAATTTAGAGACGCCAATCAGCCTACAATGCATGTCTTTGGACTTTAGAAGGAAACCGGAGTACTCGGAAGAAACCCAAAAAGCACAAGGAGAACATGCAAGCACACAGGGCGGAGACATGAATTGAACCCCCAACCCTGGAAGTGTGACACAAACCACTAAGCCACTGTGTCCCCTGCATAAATGTTTAAATCATTATAATTACTCAGCATTTAATCATTGTTTACGATATTACAATACTGCATTAAGAATAGACCATGTTTAAATGCGCTTGTTTGCTGAAAGGGAATCAGGCATCAAACCAGAAATCTGAGATTGAGCTTCTCACATCGCATGCTAGTTACTAGTTGCTAGTTGATCAGCTCCATAGCAGCCCAGATAATTGCCAAGAACACAGGTTCACAGCTCTGGTCCTGAAGATCCCACTGTTCTGAGCATCACAGTGTTTTACCTGTCCCCAAACACGTCCGATTCAACGAATCAGCGAATTAATAGCCCTTTGTGAGTTGAAGTGCGTATGGTAGAGTTGGGAAAACACTCCAAGGTACTCCACAACTAGTGTTGGGAACCTGTGGCTTAGGGCAACAACTGGTACTCAGTGAATGTCTAAGTGCTTCTGAAATTGTGTGATGTTTCTGTGCACTCTGGATCCTGACCCCATGAAGTCATGCTGCTTACTGTTGACTCCCAACCACCCCAGATGCCCCCACCTCATCCACCATGTCCCAACAGTGCATGATCTGACAACAGACAGTGCAAGAATGCAAGTCAATATCAATGTTGTAAAAATATCAGAATTTTGGTTTAACACTGAATAATATTGATTAATTAGTAGTATTTGATCATGGCTGCACTGGATACACAGCCTATCAAGGGAACACTGGGCATGAGGTGGGATTACTGCCTTGATGGGACTCCAGACCATCGGAGGATAATGTTAGGAGTACCATAATATTTGTGTTGAATTAATGATGAATTATGAATTTGTGTGAAGTGTGAACTGTGAGACTGCTATTCCTGGGTCAGGATCACAGTGTCTCCAGAGCCTATCCCTGCAATATTTGGCCACGAGGTGCAACTACACCTGGATGGGACACCAGACCATTGTAAGGCACCATACTACTACCAGCATGTGTTTGGGAAACATAGGAAGCCAGACAATCTGAAGGAAACCCACATGGACATTGGGAGGAACTTACAACTTAAAAAAGTAACCCAATCTCAGGAATGAAGTGTGGACCCTGGAGCTGTCAGAACTATTTAGCATGCTGAAAAACCTACTCAAAAAAACCTTCCCTTCCCTCCCCTTCACCCTCACCCTCCGTTCTTCCTACATAACCACTGGAACATGTTTCCCTGCCTTCTACTGTGTGTAATCTCTGAAGAATTGTCCCTCAATGGGCATACAGAAATACCAAACGGAACCAAAATATTTCCAAGTTCAGTAATTATGGGGACAATCATTATGCTTTCTCCACCAGAGAAAATGTTCACTGCATTGATGACAGGACTTCTGTAACATGAAGAGTCTTTCACGAGTGAGTAATAGATTTTCCATGACTTTTCTTGATCTTTCAAAATCTAAAAATTGTCCTGAAGGACTATTGAAAACAGGGACTAAATGGAACACAACTTCAAGCATGAATTAGCATGAAAAGATTCTCTTTTGCTTTTGGCCAGATGAGAAGCAAGGGCACTGGTTAAACCACGAATTTGCCACAGGCTTTCAATGTGAATCTAATTAAGGACCCTTTCGGTCAATTTGGAAGAGTCCACCAGCACTTGATATGGACACCAGGTCCCAAAACCCACGTGTACACACAATCTGGAGCTCGGGTCTGTATGATCAAACAGGATGAATTAATTTGAAGCTGAGGGCGCTCACCAGAGGTATGCCTTGTGTTCCGTTGAATCGAGTCCATGTGATTGGCTTCCAAATTGCAGGGAATGCTATGATTGCATAAGCGCCCAAGTGTGCTCAAGTACATGCCTGTTTTTGCGTGGGCAAAGCTGGCACGACCATCCTATAATACACAGGTTCAGATTTTTCAGACCTTCCAAATGGATGCAGAGCGCAAGGGTTTTTAAAGGGGTTCTAAAAAGGCTTCTTGCTTTTGTTATGAAACGCTTCAAAATCAGAAAACATGAGCTAACTGATTAAATAAAGTGCACTTCTTAGTCTTAAAGGATATACCGTCCTGCTAACAAAAAAAAAAGCTACAAAATGAAGCTTTTAGTGTGTTTCAGCTCTTACTGTGTGGGTTGAAATGGATACATTTCTGAAGGTCAGGTTTTGACCAGCTGTGTCCTGTGGGTGGACAGAACAGCAAAACAGTATAAGGAAGTGATGTCACACTTTTCGGTGCTGTTTTGCCTCCTCACTGGCAGTAGCTCACTCCAGGGTGACTGCCTGCACTGCCCTTGTGTTGTTCTCTAGCCACAAGTTTATGATAATCTTAATAAATAATGTGGTGCGGAGACATTAAATTGTGCAATTGCCACTAAATCATATGGAGTGTGCCTCTTGGGTAGGACAGCTCCATCTCTCATACAGTCTCAGCCTTTGAAAATTGGGACAGTATTAATGATAACTTAAAATTTCCCATGGTAATCATATTCCATGTTGAATGTCATAATGTGATGTCTACCTGAATCACATTCTTATCACTTGTTTATATATCATAATTATATCTTTATAACTGCCATTAACAATTTCCAATCCTTTGCCATATAGGAGGCCAAATATGGACAGGTTTAGGCATGTGATTAGTGTATTGTGGGCCCAGGGATGGACAAATCAGAAATTTATTAGCTAGCTCACTGGGTAAAGTCCCATGCTTTGTCTGCCTGGGAAATCTAATTGATGAGGCTAAAAATTGGTAGCTAACGTAATATAATAACACATGGCAGGATTGTTAACTTAAATACAGTGCACTAAGACAGAATAAAAGAACAAGAATGTTTTTGTTTGTGCTTGTTCCCTTGACCAAATGTCAGCAAGTCATTGGCCAGTGTTTCAGTTATGAGATGTCCTCACATTGCATGTGAAGATATTATTTGAGGCTGGCTAGTGTTGCTATTTTCTCTCAATAGGTTTAACTACAAGGAGTTATGTAATGGCTTTGCACTGGGCCCATCAGTGTTTCCACATACCTGCATGCTCCAGATTCCACAAAGATGTCTGTGATCTGTACACACAAATTAATCCGACTAGTAAAAATAGTGCCATTGTCAGTGTCGGTATGTAGTGCGTCGGGTGCTCGGATTCAGAATGAGTAGCTTGTGCTATAGCTACAGAATTGAGGTACACCATGAAGTTTAAACATAACTATATAGCAAATGAAAAGTTTAGTTTTGTGAAAGTCAATAAAGGAGTAGTTTTTTTTCTCTCCCCTTTTTCTAAGGGTTGAACCTACTGGTACTGTAAATTCTGGTCCATGTCATGCTGGACTCATCATGGCTGAGTTGTGGCTGTGAGCTGGCAGACAGTTATGGACAGTTAAGTTGTCATTTCATGGTATATGAACCAGAGTTTTCTGTTTTTTCTTTTCACTCTTTCGTACACTTTCATTCTTTACTGTCTACATTGCAAAAAAAAAAAAAAAAAAAAAAAAAAAGGAATTTCAAAAAAGTAAAAAAAAAAAGCCTAGTTTCTGGGAAATTAATCTTATTTTTTTGTGTAATCTTGTCAAGCATGTTTTTCATTAGAAAAGTAATTTCATTTTAAGAAAATGTATCTAACTTTGTCTTAATAAGATATTCCAGCTAATATTGAGCAGGATTTAAACAGTAACAAGCTACAACAATGATTTGCATAATATTCCAGCAGAAGAACAAGATGTTCAATTCCCCAACACATCTAGTACTCAGACAAACGTTGATCATATTTGGAATAAAAAAATAAACTATAGGTTAATGCAGACAAGGCCAAATCATGAGAAACAGAAATGATAAATTAACAGCTTAACTGGGTCTTCAGGCTCTCGATCCGAGTCGTTCTTTCTTTTGCAACGTCACATTTGTCACGTCTGTTCCCCGGAAACAGAAACGATTCGTTCATCTCTCGAGTCTTCTGGTTCGAGTCGTCGGTTCATCACGTGACCGCCATAGGCAGAACACAGTGGGGATGTGACGTGATGAACGAACGTCTCGAACCCGAAGCCTCGAGACGTGAACTAATCGTTTCTGTTTCCGGTACAGAACCTATGGGCATGCGCGGTCAAAAATGACCGAATCGCTCTCTGAGTCAACTCGTGGTTCCTGAGTCATATTAAAGATTCGTTCAAAATGAACGATACATCACTACTAATAAGCATCCCTATAGAAGTTCTAGTTTTTCAGCACCTAATTGTCAAGCTTTTCTTGTTGTCCTGTATCGTCATGTGTCCTACAGCCACTCTCACACTCTGCGTGTTTTTTTATCTCGTGTCCATTGTTACATTTATGGTTCTTGTTTTCACAGTTTTGGTTCTTTGTTTTGCACTTTATTCAATAAAAATGACTCATTTTACTATAAATAAGTCTATCTTGAATATCTTCAGTTTTCATTGCCTGTAATAAGCTTGAACTTGCTTAATTTTTTTGTCTAGTTTTAAGATCCAGTAATTTTTTTTAGTGACTAGATATTCATTCATGCTATTTTACTTTAAAAAAAAAAAAAAACAAACAAACAAAAAAAAAGAATTCTTGAAAGTTTTGCTTAACCCATTGGCAGATCTTTTTTGCTTGATTTTAGTACACTTTAACTAGATTTAAGTGTGTCTTCCTTGCTTCAAGAAAGTTTGAAAGCTTGTTTTTTTTTTGCAGTGTATCTTAGGCTCTGACTGCATGTATATGGATATTTTTGAAAATTCACATTTTTTTCCCATGTTTTTGCATCCTGTCCATACAAAATGGCATTTCGGATGAACTTTAAAGTTCGTTTTCAAAGTTAGTACACCTTCGAAGCACCAGAATATGATATGAGCGCTACTGCACCTAAACCTAAACTTCATGGTACCATAATAAAAAATGTGGATATGGTCAAACACTTTGTATTCACATGTAACTTTAAGTAGTAGTTTTGCCTACAGTAGGAACTTTCATGTGTGTCATTTTTCCTTTTTTTTTTGGCCACGTTAAGTGTTTTGCCCTATGTCACTCAATACACAGCTCTTTTGTTTGACATAAGAGTTTATGACATACTACCACCACCTACTTGACCAGCATGCTCATATTTCCAATAACGCTGTTCATGTGGATAGGAACTGTTTTGAAAACAGAGATGTAACAAAAAACGTTTCCACACTTACGGGGCCTTAAATCCCTGAACTAACCCTTCAGCTTTGCAGAAAACACACCTGCCCCTCGTTTTCAGTGCTTTTACCTGTTTCTGTTATATATTCACCTTTGTGTCTTCTTCAATACAGTTTTTTTTTCCCATTATAACACGTACAGCAGCAGGGAAGGGGTGAAGAGCTATTTCAGCTCCAATATTTCAGTAATAAAATACAAGCTGTACAGGGGTACCATTATAATGAAATCTTCCTTCGCTCGCTTTACAAAGACATGGCATGCATATGAAATCCATTTTTCACAGCAGAACACAAAGACCCAGGTGGCATCCCTGCATTCTTAGTTTGTTCTCAAGCACTTGACACAGTTTAGGAGCTTACAGAATTATCCTCAGGTGCAAAACAAGTCTCTTTTGCGGTCAGTGAGCATATGGAAAACTGCCCTTAATCTTCTCTTCGCTTTTCCTACATTATTATTATTATTATTATTGTTATTATTATTTCATGATCTGGTCGCTGACCTGATAACCTGATTGGTGGCACACAATCTTCAACAATCACTTTCTCCTGTTGAGAGGATTAGTCCATTTTCATTATTTACACGGCTCAAAGCTACAAAACCAATTTAATAAATGTAAAAAATGTAGGGTTTGGCCTAATGGTGATTAATCTCTCATTTGAGTCGTTTTTTGTTAAAATGGAACAAAATTATCATTGTTTTGTTTACTTGTTTTTTTTTTTTCCCCAAAGCAAATGGAGCATTCTAAAATCTGCTTGCATTAAGGACTCAGGAGTTAAGCCTTTAATGCGACTGTAACATGACTACAATGCAGAGTGCAATCAAAGAGCCATGGAACTGCCCTAATTGCTCACAAGCAAGAAGAATAAATATTGAATGCCTCCAAAACCTTTTGAGGATTTGAGTCAGTAAACACACACTACCATGTCGGCCGGGGATCTTCGACATTTCTGTATGTGGAGGTGTGCAATAAATAAATCGCTGGGTTTAAAACTTTTATATCAGAGCATGTTTAGAATTAAACTAATATATATTCATACTGAAGGGAACTGGGTAGCATTGCTGCCACGCAGCACCAGGGTTCCCGCTTTGACCCTGACCACAGGTTACTGTCTGTGCAGAATTTTTCCATGTCCATGTGGGTTTCCTCCAAGTTCTTCGGTTTCCTCCAACCTTCCCAAAACCTGCTGGTAGGTTCGATTTGGCTAGGCTAAATTGAATGGCACCTCACAACAGACTGGCATCCCATCCAGGGTGTAGACCCACCTCTCCCCTGGATTTATTGGGATTTATTGGGATGGGCATCGGATCCACTGCGACACTGACCCAGGATAAAACACTTACTTAAGATGAATGAATAAAATAAAAAGAAAATGCAAATAGATCTAAAATGTTGTTCCAAACCAGAGTTTCTCCTTTATGAACAACTCAAAAGCGGTCGACTTTATCACATGAAATAGGGGCAAATTTCAACTGTCTAAGCTTTAGAAACTTTTATTATTATTATTATTATTAGTAGTAGTAGTAGTAGAATTAGTAGTAGTAATATCATTATTATTATTATTATTATTATTATTATTATGAGTAGTAGTAGTAGTAGTATTATTATTATAACTTCAGTTGACTAAATATGTAAATGATGGTATTATAAATTAAATAATATTTGTTTCTTAACTTAGATTTTTTTTTTTTTACAAATATATTATTTGTATCTGAATAAAAATAAGCTATTTTCAGCAGATGTAGACACCCCCCCCCCAAGAGACATTCTTGACAAACCGAGGCAACAGGTAAAATACTGACACATCCAGTAGCAGGCTAATCAGCAATTCATCATGAATTATTCATGTTCCTAACAATTTAAGGTCTGAAAGTGAAGCGTCTGAGCAGCTGGAGGATCCTGCAGCTGGAGGAAGTAAAGATTTAGACCTGTATGACAGGAACGACGGCCCAGCCCCCTTCATTCCTCTGACAAGTTTGCCTCATTATCCTTTTCCACTGTGCTTTTAACACACGTAGAGTTGTCCAGTTGCTGATCAGACCAAGCCCTGTTACAAGGGCTATCGAATGACAAACACCTCATTACTGGTCCAGAATCAGCTTTGTGAGATTCACAGGGCAATAAATCCTAACCGTGGACATTGTCAGTTCCATCAATAAGGACATCTTTATTGCTTTGCTTTTCGAATCGGTCCGCATTGTATCCGGGAATTACATTTAACAACCAAAGATGCTCAAGTTTTACTGAAGCACCTGATTTACCAAGCGAGCTTGTCTCAAGGTTAGGGCAGAGGAAGCGCTCTCTCTCTCTCTCTCACTAAACACCCTTTATCCGGTGTTTCTTGTCACTCACGATGAGACGCCAAGAGTACAGAATGCGCGTTTCCAAGACAAAAGCCGAAAGCAAGCCGAAACGTATGTTTGAATCTAGCTCGTTAGCGTGATGTGAAAAGACCTGCAAGTCAGGTGTGTGAGCAGAATACCGAATCGCAGGAGAGAGAATAGCACTCATCAATCATCGGGTGACTTCGACTCTGCTGCACCACGAAGCAGCCGAACCACATCATGTCCGCCGCAGGAGACGGAGAGGGGACGCAGTAAACAAACGGAATGGAATGAAACACAGAAAACGTCCCTTGTTATATTATGACCTATTCATGATTAAGCAATTGGCTGATTAGGCTTAATCTAAACATCTAGAAAGACTCATTTCATGCTGTTGTCACAACATGGAATAAAAGGCAGCGAGCATCTATCTGTGGAATCCTTCGAAATTATTGGCACCTTCATTACAATGAGCAAAAAACTGCAAAACTCTGATTTTGTTTTTTGTTTTCGTGAAATGTTTTTGAGTTGATTTAAAAGTATGTTTCAGTATCGTGGTGAAAGATCTATCTAGAAAGGCGAAGTCTGAACATGCTGGCTGATACAACCAAGTATTGGGCTGAAATATTCTGGTACATCAATCTTAATTAGATCTCCTGAAGCACCAACTCTAAAGTATCACTGATCCACTGCCATAGATTACGGTGGCTATCAGGTCATTGCTCTTGTATTCATTCCCTTTTCATTGATGCTGATGGTGTGCATGACTAAAAAGTTTCCATCTCACCATCTGAATACATGATGCCAATTATAGTGTGCTCAGGTGTCCAATTTCCTATATTTTCAGACATGTGAAATGTTTTTCTTATGACACCCTAATTGTGCTTAATCCTGTTTTTAACTGCATATGTCTTTTACCTGATTTGTACACTATCCTGTATTTATTTATTTATTTATTTTTAATCTGTTTATTTGTTTGGCTGATTGATTGACCCCTGCCTTTCTGGTCATTTGTGAGAAAGTTGCCAATAATTCTGGAGACCACTGATGCCCTCTGACGTACCTTGAATAAGATTTGGCCAACTTATATGGTATAATTACATGTATCATGCTTGATGTAGACAATTCCATAACTGCATTTACCATGACAAAATTCCATGAATGTTTTGTGTCCCAAACTTTCACCTCAAAGCAAGGAGTATATGTTTTATGAATGTAAGTGATTTGCTTATTGCATTATTTGTCAGATTTAGAAGGTGCTAGTGTTAAAATTATTCTGAGGTTAAAATGAACTAGATAACCTAATGGAACCTCACATCTCATGTAGCTCATTTAAGTAGCTAACTTGTTAGATGAAGGCCCTGAAGATGCTCCAAGACGAAACAGAGATACGACGTGGAAACCTGCTATGAAGAACGTCTAGATGAATCAGTCGCAAAGCAAATGAGCCTAATCTGTAGGAGTCAACACAACACTGCTGTACCCTTTGAAAAGAAAATCGTTTTTATTTTTTGTTTATCGAATAAGACTGGAGTTTGTCCGATAGCCATTCGGTATGCCTGTGAGCTCTCTGTGGCCTTGACCATATTCCCCTTCCTGTGAGTCCATTTCCCTCACCTGTTTACCGAGCTCTCATCGTGTCTATCAGTCTATCATCTCATCCCCCTGCACTGTTTAGGTTCAAGACCAATTTATGTGTCCAAGTGTCTCTGTCATGGCATTGCCAGAAGGATTGGCTACAGCTAATGCTAACGTCCCTGCAAGAAGCTGACAGGTTTCCAAGACTCAGAGGGAGGGAGGGGTCACTGCCAGTGCAGGTGAATACAAAAATGTGTCATCAACGTAAATAAAACCATCAAGGGAAACACATGCAGACAAAAAATACCCACGCATTTCCATACTTAAAGTACTGTATTGTATTAAGCATTGTGCATTCAGTAAGGATTTTTAAAATCTGGGTTCTTCGAAATGTTCTGTACCGAATATTTACAAAAGAATCTGCTTTATATATATATA
>JANDJT010000060.1:2519518-2532229 GCA_024331685.1 Stegophilus panzeri
CCACAACTCAGACGTTAGTTCCATATCTCTCGTTGCCAAGCTAGCACATCTCAGCATTATGCTGAGCCTTATATTTGGAAAAATCACTTAGTTGTCCTTAGCCCAAATGTAGTGTAAAGGAACGAAATGCTGTGCAACTTTCCTTACTTTCACTCGCATTTATAACAGTCTGTCACAGCGTGAGGGTTCACAGCGAACACGGCGGGAGGATATGCAAGTGAATGGAACGTTAATGGTCAAAATCCGGAACTGACGTTAGCCTAGCCTACTTCGTGGGTGTGCAGATGTCAAAAGTTAATTGACGTTCTTAAGAACAAACCAAGCCATGGTCTGATGCCTTCTATACTAAGCTAAGGTTAGCTACTATTTAGGTATCTAGTTACTGACTGTCTGAAAAAAAGCTTGTATGCTCTGCTGCACTTTTCTACACTTGACTGCTGTCTCCATTTCTTACAGACTGAGTGGCTAAAATATATCAACGAACTCGCGTTGAGTATGGGCGCAACCAAGTGTACAACTGGAGGGGGGGAGCACACCTATTTTCCTTAACAAACGGAAATATATTAAAAAAGAATAGACATAAATAAATAGAATAGATGAAGAAAAGACAGATCTGTTGGCAGGGTTCATTAAAGAGGGACATATAGAAAATATTTTATACTGTATTTGGGGGGGGGCAGATTGGTATTTCCTCAACATTGGGGGGATACGACCCCCCCAAAGAATGCATGGTTATGCCCATGACAAATCTGCCCACATTCCTTGCTCAAATGGGTCAAAACATAATCAGATGGAGTAAACATATGCAAATCCAGATCATATACCCAGAGCAAGGGTAAAGGTCAGAAGCAAAATCTATGCTCAGCTAGGGACACTAAGGAGCTAAAGAGTTAAGGAGCTAAGAATAACACAGCTCAGAGTTTTAGGGAAAGTATATAAGCCTTTATGGGACAATGACAAATAAACATGCATAAATAAATATAATGGAAATTAAGAAGTTGAAGATACAGAAACCTAAGCTCTAAACCACGAGTGTCCAGGAGGAAACAAATACGTCCCGGAATGGACAAGACATGCTAAGTGGCTCATGAGAAATGTGCAATACTCTTAGTAAATCATCATGTTCTTGAGGTGTTTCTATATATTAAATTTTGCTCACAAAATGAGATGCGTCATTAAATGTAGAAGATACATCAGATGTTCTGTGGGTGGAGTGTCTGAGGCCAAGACTAATAAGACATATGAGCTTTTACTTCATAATTAACTAAATCACATTGTAATTGACTGGGATGCTGTGATGCAGCATTGTTATTACACCCTAAATTAACTTCCAACATCGCACAATGCCACAATGCTGGTCTAGTGAGTATTTTATAACGTGTTAATGATGCATGTGTGGTTGGGTTGTGAGCAGGCACTTCTGTTCCCAGGATGGACAAGCTCACACTGAAATCAGTCCAGACATGCTGCGAAGATGACACATTAATGAATTAAATGTGCCTCAGAGACTTTGGATAAATTCGATCACCTCCCATACCACCAAAAATGAACGAGTAGAACTGTCGGATTGCATTCTTACAGAAAGATGAGTAATTCCACTTAAAAAAAAAATAAATAAATAAAAAAATCAGACCCTAGAAGACCATACACGTCTGAACAGATCAAAGTATGAACAGATTGTGAATAAGTCAAAGTGCAAATCTTTACACTGTCCACATAGGACTGTCCAGAGCAGCAGAAAGTGAGTCACAAGTGTAAAAGCTCTAAGCAGAAGTAGTATCAGGATGGATCGGGATAGGTTGGGAGGGCGAGACGAGCCACAGTAGTAGAAGTGTGTAGAAGAATCATGCAGGGGTGACCTATAGCTTCTCTTCTCAGAAAAAGAGAGCAAGAGAGAGAGAGAGAGACAGAGAGACGGTGAATAGATTATTAGGTATGTCCAGGTATATATTGTTTTCATAGTGCAAGTGGGGACTTCAGGAATTCCTGCTATGCCAGCAGAACTAAAAGGGAGAGACAGAAGGTAATGTAGGGCACCCTGGCATATAAAGTGTTCCACCTCTCCACCGTTACTCTTATGTAAGAGATGTTACGCATTTGAGGTGAGGACAACAAGGCAGAATTAACAAAACAAACGTCCAGAAATGAGAGAAGGTGGGGGTAAAAATGCAGCATGCAAATAAATAAATAAATAAATAAATAAAAATACCGTACATTTATATAGTCTTTTATATAGTCTTTTAACATTGCTTGTCTAATGTCGCTTGTAGAAACAGTGAAATACTTTCATGCTTTTTTTTTTTTCCCGTCAACATTCCAGCTTCTCTTTATGAAAGTGTTAACTTTGACCGTTTTCAGATAATCATTTTTAGTTCATGCTCAATAAACATCCTTAACTATTGTTAAGATAAGATAAGATAAGATACGATAAGATAAGGTAATACTTTATTAATCCCCAGATGGAGAAATTAGGGTGTCACAGCAGCAGCCAAAAAAAAAAGAATGAAAAAAAAAGAAGAGTTAAAAGAGATAGTAAGGAGAACAATACAGGGATATATAAAGAGTATATACAGGATGTATAAATATGTATAGAAGCGCAAACTCTATATACATTATATATATATATATATATATATATATATATATATATATATACACACACATACATATGAGCAGTTATATACAGCAAGCAACAATGTCCATGTCCAATAATATCCATAACAAAGGTTATGCTTGTCTAATGTTAGTTAAGTTAATCATGCGTTGAAAAGATTTTATTTCACATTAATGGGTTCAAAACATTCGTCGTTTATCTTGATAGAAATCAAACATGGTGCATCTTTCAACCAGAAAAATCGAGTCGAGGTGAGCAAACAATTTACTAACATGAGATGAGGGAAAGAAGTGTGTCGCTTTTAGTGAGGGCTTTTAGTGTGTCGCTTAATATCGGAGAGTTCAAAACAGCTATGCAACTGAAAGTCGTTCCAGATCCGTATGTTAAGCTGTTCATCTGAAACGTTTATTCAAGGGAAAATGAACATCGTGAACTTTTGGTGCATTTTCGAGCGATACACTATTTGGCCAAAAGTATGTGGACACCTGAACATTACACGCATATGTGGGTGGGCCTTTCTAAAACTGTTGCAAAACAATACAATGCCTTTGTATGCTGTGGCATTAAGATTTCCTTTCACAAGAACTAGGAGGCACAAATGTGTTCCAGCATGACAAAGCGTCTGTACACAAAGCGAGATCCATGACATGATTTGTCAAGGTTGGATTGGAAGAACTTGAGACTGGCGTGCACAGAGCCCTGACCTCAACCTCACTGAATGCCTTTGGAATGAACTGGAACACAGACAGAACCCCATTCCTCCTCATCCAACATCACTGCCTGACCTCACTCACTTGTGTCTGAAGGAACACAAATCCCCCCAGCCACGCCCATAAATCTAGTTGAAAACCTTCGCGTGAGAGTGGAGATTATTATAAAAGAAAAAGCGGACAAACTCTGTACTGTTTCGATGCCCGTGGTTTGGAATGAGACGTCCACATACTTTTGGTCATGTCGTGTAACTCGTACCAGCGTACTTCGATATTAAAGTTCCTATGCGAAATGTGTGAATGGGCTTGTCTGCTTGTTACAGCATTTCCCTTGAGTCTAGTAAGAGAATTCAATGTTTTTAATACTATAGAACATAGATGTTCTGCTTTCACACAGCTGTAACGGTTCTATACAAATATAAGGAAATATAAAGTTCATTTTATAAGAAGTGAAAGCTCAGAGAAAAGCCCAGACAGTCTTCTTTTTTCACATTGACTGAAAACCCGACAGAGTTCGTGGAGGACAATCAGAGAATCACCGTCTACAAGCGTCGATTTGCCTTTTGTTAGGAACAAGTTGTAATAATATGGCAGAAACGAGAAGGAAAAAGAAAAGAAGGAAAAGTGCACCCAAACAAATTACAGCAGCAGACATATGGAGAAAATAAGCAAAAGAACAACGCTTCTTTCATCAGAGAAACTGCTGTCTCTGTTGGCGTTAACACGTCGATGGAAGAGAGAACGAGAAACATCGAACGTCAGTGTCATTACGAGTTCTTGCGGCGTATAACGGAGGGTTCCACTGGGACTGCTAGAACAAGCACGTTTTATTTTATTTATTTTTTCCTGGAAATCACACATTTGTAGATAAGATATTCACTAAAAGTACGTTTCCATCTGAGGGGATTTTATGTGAAAAACGTTTTCGCTGCTTCACGTAACAGATCATCTTACAAATAACTCTAAATTGTTAATGTTGTATAATACAGTATGTTAATTGTATTGTAATACTTTCTGGAAATACTGTACTTAGACCTAAATTCCGTGTCATGTGACAGGATTGTCATTAAAATCCAGGATGGATATTTACAACCTGAGTGGTTTTATGTGTGAAAGAAAAATATTAAAACTTTCTCATTTTTCAAAGAAAATAATATCAGCTGGTTAACAGGTACTGTATCTGTGTATACATATAGACATTTCTTGCACGTAAGGAAACCTGCACTGCGTGTGGTAAATGTGTGATAAATATTACTTAAGGCTTTTTATTGCGACAAAAAATTGAAAAAAAAAAAAAAGTATGGAAAGAAGAGCCGGAAACATGGAATGAGAAGGATCTAGAAACATAATAATCTGCAAAGAAATACAACGAAATGCATCAAAAACAATGAATTCCTAGTGGGAATTCATTCCACAAGGCGTGCAACGTCACTTTATTTATTGGCTCGAACGGTGTTTATATTTTGGACTCGATATGCATCTCTGCATGTGATCTTTATTATTATTTCCATGTGCGCGAGAGGAGTGGTGGGGTTTTCGACTTCCCTGACCTCTACCCCACGCTGTGACCCAATCTGGAGTTCTGCAGTGCGTCGGGTGTGAGCGAAGGCTGCAGGGATCAGCTTTACATGCGAGTGCGCATATGGACAGTTCACAAACAACCTGCTTCCTTCTTCGTATATTCGTTTCGCAGAACCGTCACGTGTGCGTGATGTACGGTCGAGTGTCGTGTGCAGGTCGTTTCGTTCCGGTGTGATTTTCAATGCGGGTTTTTTGGGGAAGCGAGCGCAGTGCTCGTGCACTACGAACAGCAGTGCGGTGCATTTTAGAGGTTTGGTGAATATTTACGACCGTGTGTTTCCGCTGACGCAGGCCAGGCTGCTGGGAGCGCCAATGTGGCAACACACACTTCTCACTGCAAAGCACTGAGGTAAATAAGGCTGGGAAGAGAAAGGAGGTGTCAGGGTAGAATATATAGAGGCATAAATAGGAAATAAAGCGTAAAATATTTAAAACGTTGGCGATTTCAGTGGGATTTCCTGTTGTAGGGGCTATTCTAGACACAATTTCAGTCTGTTCACACTGGCATCGAAGTGATGCGCTAATCAACTGGAAGTAATGGATTTAAAGGTTGTATCTCAAACCATGTGGGACTGTACTAAACAGTATAATAAAGTAGTTTTCCGTCTATTTCTTAAGACTTGCAAGGGAAAGAAGATAAAGCAACATATCGACAGCTGCGGCTGGTGGAAATGTTTTAGCAGGGCCATGCCTCTTAAATATTTCAACTTTGGCATCCACAAATCTCCTAAAGTGGATTATTTTGGATTTTTCTGGAACAGAGCGCACCAGCCATTGTAAGAAAAACCACACAGGATGGTACAGCGAAACGACAAACACAAGACAATGTGTGCTGTCCAAGACGTGACTTATATACGGGTGCTCATTAAACCAAAACGTGAATCAGGTGTAAACAGTCATGTGACATGTTCATGTGCAGTGCAGTGGCTGATGGGAATCGTAGTCCAGTGACTATTTCGGCATAACCATGATATTTACTGCTTTTCTGTTTGGCATGAAGATCATTACAGACTTGAAATTCTTTAAAAAAAAAATATAAATATATAGAAATCACAAATGCAGTTATTCATAGATAGCTAAGATTTTTGTGGTCACATCTAATAGCACAACCAATAATCACAGTGCTGGGAAAAAGTATTTGCCCCATCCGGATTTCTTCTGTTTTTGTGTATATCTCATGCTGAATAGTTTTAGATCTTCAGACAAAATACAACATAAAACAAAGGTAAGATGATTAAACACACAATACAGCGTTTATTGAAGCAAAAAAAGTTATCCAACACCTATCACCAATGTGAAAAACTAATTGCACCCTTAAACTTAAAATCTGGTTGCACGGCCTTTAGCAGCAATAACTGCAACCGAACGCTTCCGATAACTGGAGATCAGTCTTTCACTTACTTCTAGGACTAGGACTTACTCCTATACTTTAGATCGTTGTCTTGCTGCATAATCCAGTTGTGTTTCAACTTACAGACTGAAGACCGGACATTCTCCTTTAGGATTTTCTGGTAGACAGCAGAATTCATGTTTCCCTCAATTACTTCAAGTTGTCCAGACCCTGAAGCAGTAAAGCATCCCCACACCATCACACTGCCTCCACCATGCTTGACCGTAGGTATGATGTTCTTTTTGTGGAATTTGGTGTTTGCTTTATGCTAGATGTACCGGGACTCCTGTCTTCCAAACAGTTCCACTTTCAACTCATCAGTCCACAGAACATTCTCCCAAAAGAGTTGAGGATCATCAAGGTGTGTTTTAGCAAAATTCAGACGAGTCTTAATGTTCTTCTGGGTTAGCAGTGGTTTTCACCTCGTCACTCTTCCCTGGAGGCCATTTTTTCCCAGTGTCTTTCTGATAGTGGAGTCATGAACAGTGACCTTTATTGATACAAGAGAGGCCTGTAGGTCGTTTGATGTTGTCCTTGGCTCTTTTGTGACTTCCTGGATGAGTCGTCACTGTGCTCTTCGAGGAATTTTGGAAGGTCGGCCACTTCTGAGAAGGTTCACTACTGTGCTGAGTTTTTTCTATTTAAATGTATCTCTCACTGTGGTTCTTTGGAGACCCAGAGCCTTTGAAATAGCTTTGTAACCCTTCCCAGACTGATCTATTTCAATCATATTCTTCCTCATCATTTCTGGAATTTCTTTCACCTTTGGCATAGTGTGTTACTGAGTAAGACCTTTTAACCAACTTCCTGCTGCTGAAAAAGTTCTATTTAAGTGTAGATGTGATTGAACAGGGTTTGCAGTAATCAGGCCTGGTTGTGTCTAGTCCAGCTGAACCCCATTATCAATGCAGTTTCATAGATTTGGGGAATTAGTAACTACGGGGGAAAATACATTTTCACACAGGCCCAGTTGGTATTGGAGAACTTTTTGGCTTCATTACATAACATTATCATTATCATTATCATTTATTTTGTGTTTACTCAGGTTTCCTTTGTTTTATCTTAGATTTTATTTTAATTTCTGAAATAATTTTGTATGAGATATACACAAAATCAGAATAAATTATTTTCCACAGCACTGTACCACAGATACTGTACCAATTGGGATGCAGAGTCTCTCTGTCTCTCTGTCTCTCTCTCTCTCTCTCTCTTTTTTGGATTTAATCTGGATCTAAACTGGATTGAAAGTTTTTGAGCATCTCTGTCATCAATAAGTAATCACAATGAAAAATGAAATTTCATGAAATTATTCTTTAAGTTCATTTTAATACATGATTTAAAAAATACATGGCTGTTGATTTTAATTATTTGTTTTCATTTCTGCTTCATCTATTCATGCATGACACGGCTTGCTCTGTTTTAGGTAGAGGGAGGCGTGTTAAATCTGTAAGTGGTTGCAAGATTTCGAGTTCAAATCCCAGGACTATCAGAGAGTGAGGATCTTAACCCTGAACCGTTCAGCTCTGTGCTCCAATTGAGATCTGGCTCATTTTGCAGCAAGCTTCGGATAAAAGCGTGTGCCAGATGAATAAAGGTGAATGTGAATGGAAATTCAGAGCAGGCTGTGTGCCGTTCACTCGGGCACTTGGGTTACATAAACAGATATGTTTATGTATATTTCTTTTTTTCTTTTTTTTTTTTGCAGATGGCACGCTTTACTCTCGGGGTGTGTATTGCTTTTCTGCAAACCATCACAGCCATTCAGCATCATGACAAAGCTGAATCAGTGTAGGCAAAGAGCAGCATTGTGTGAAACATCTGCTTTTGGGAGTGGAGCTCAACCCTAGAAGCCTGTGTGCTCTTATCTGAAGTGTGTGTGTGTGTGTGTGTGTGTGTGTGTGTACAGGGCTGGAGGAAGGTGACTCCTGCAGTGTGTAATTAGACAGCAAACTGCCTCACCAAACATGCTGGCTGCCCTGCCAAGCGCATCCATCCACACACACAACATCCACACACACAACATCCACACACACACACACACACACACACACACATCTGTACACATGAATCAGTGTCTAATGCCTGCTAATGTTGTCTTTTGGTCTCTATGTGTCCACCCAATTGCTTTTCCTTTAGTGTGTGTGTGTGTGTGTGTGTGTGTGTGTGTGTGTGTAGTTTTCTCTCAGTGGATTGTAGTAAGTCTAGTGTTACAGCTCTCATCACACATGTCGAAGACTTTCTCCTCAGATTCCCTTTTCAAGATCAGGTTTCGAAAGTCCACTAACAAATGTTTTTATATGTTATTTATTTGATTTATTACTCAAATATATATATATATATATATATATATATATAAAAGACACAAAGACAAAAAACAGCAAACGAATAAGAATGTACTATCTAGCAAAAGATTGACTTTTACTTTATCACAAAGGAAAGCGCAACCTTGCTTAAAAACAAATACAGTAGAAACCATTACAGCAATTCTAATAGTTTCCACTACTAAATGCCATTACAAACCATCAGCTAACCATTAAAACCTTTACCTAGTATTGACATGCCACCAATTTAAGACAACAAATTACCAGGAGAGACCCACAGGGACCATTATAGTTTCGATTAAAACCCATAATTCCCATAATAACCATTAAAATAGCTGTGGCGGCTGTGGATCAGGTGGTAGAGCGGGTTGTCCACTAATCGTAGGGTTGGAGGTTCGATTCCCGGCCCACGTGTCTCCACATGCCGAAGTGTCCTTGGGCAAGACACTGAACCTCAAGTTGCTCCCAATGGCAAGTTAGCGCCTTGCATGGCAGCTCTGCTACCACTGGTGTGTGTGTGTGTGTGTGTGTGTGTGTGTGTGTGTGAATGAGAACCAGTGTAAAGCGCTTTGTAGAGGTTAAAAAAACAAAAAAAAGCGCTATGTAAGTGCAGACCATAAAGCCATTACAAATTCTATAAGGGTTTCTATTGGGTTTTGCTTCCTCACAGTGTATGTCTTTTTTTTTCTAAACAGGTCCTGAGTTTTAAATCCAAGAAGACTAAGCGCAAAAATCCCCACACGTTACGTTCATCTAAGAGTTCAAACGGTTAAAGTGAATGGTGAAGGCTTTAATGTAAGAACGTAAGACTTACAGCACGACAGATGGAATATGGTGGCCCTCTGCGCACTGCATTCAAAGAACTGCTTCTTTTCAGAATGGAGTAATGGTGGAAATCATGAAACACTTTCCGAACGGTTTCGGTTCAGCGCAACGATTTGAACGCTTCGGCGATTCAATCAGTGCGGTTCAGTTCAGTTCCACCTCGGCGTCATTAGCGATCGGCAAACTTGCTTTTTATGGGAAAAACAAACACAAGCGTCTCATTGGTTGATTACCATCTGCCCTGGTTCGTAACATCAGCACTCGATTAGCAGACTGGATACGAGCTAATGTATTCAGAAATTGTTCACAGGAGCATTTACACAAGAAATTTGGCATTCATGAAAATTCATTTTAGTTGGTAAAAATGTTTTGTGCGTGCCACTACATGTAAATCGGCTGTTCCGTGAATGCAGGTGATAATTTACAGCTGATTTGCATTAATGAGTATGAGGACAGTAGAAATGTTGGCTTTGGTTTGGAATACAAAAGCATTTACGCGTAAATTGAATGAAAGATTGATCAAATGAGGCCCGTTATCATCTTCACTGTCACGGGTGTGATGTACTGTTGGAAATTCAGGTTGCCGGACTAGAAAAATGGCCTCGTGCAAACAGCCTGGTGCTTTAAGAGTAACAAATGAGGAAAGTACTGTACATTTTGATGATGTTGAAATAGAAAGAAATCCAGTTGTGAGTGGTGTAATGGAGGTTTTATACAATCTAGACAGATGCTCATGTAGCATCTAGTCTTGTTTAGGCTGTATCTAGGAAACATACATTAAGAGCTTGGGCTTGACCCTAGCAAAATGCTACAAAAGCAAGCAGTGTAGCTTTTATAGGGCTTTATACAATACAGAACGTCTCAAAGCAGCTTTACAGGCATCAATACTTTAACACCCAGTGAGTAAGCTAAGGGAAAGGAAAAAAAAAATCAAAAATAGAGCTCCAGAGATGTTAATCTTGGGAAGAATCAAGACTCAGCAGGAGCAGCTGGTCCTCATCTTGCTGGCTTTGTGAATCCTGGATTATTTTTCCATCAGTACTGGGAGTATTGCAGGAATCGTGAAATCAGAGTATTACCAGGATATTTTAGAGCAAAATGTGCTACTCGGTGTCAAAAAATTAGATTTACGTTAGAGATCATGGGTCCTCCAGCAGGACAATGACCCTAGGACACATCCAAAAAGCACGGAAGACCGGTTAAGAAGGAGAAAATGAACTGTTTTGATCTGGTGAGCATTGAGTCCTGATCTCAATCCAGTTGAAAACCTTTGGGAATAATTGAAATCTGCTTTTGGTAAAAGAAATCCTTCAAAAACCTTCAAGAGTTAGAACTAATTGCAATTAAGGAGTGGGAGAACCTGCGACAGAAAGGTGAACGAAACGTATAGATGGTTACAAGAAACCTTTGAAGTTGAAAACCTCAATACAACCATTTTTGTTGTATTATTGTATTATGTACTGTACAGTATATCTGTAAAAATCATACTGTACATGATATGAGTGAAATGTATATGTGCCGATAATGTTGAGCAGAACTGTGTGTGCGTTGGTGAATAGTAACAAGATTTCCAGTGTACTGGTTAACACTACTGGTTAAATCAGTACACAATACACTGGTTATAGTCATCGGTAAAGACGGAACAGGAGCTTGTAGGTCTGAGGGTGGCAGAAGTATGATTCAGGTTGGATTAGGGTGTATTGGTGGGAACAGACGCTTTGGGGCTTTAGGATAGGTATAACGTTGAGAGTTAAGTTCATTCCGAGTTGAGTTATGCACGCACATCGGTATTCAGACCTCAGACTTATGTGCCAATTGTGCCTAAAGCAGACACATGTCTCAGTTATGTACGATTCTGACCTTGAACGTAATCCCATTTTTTCTTGAGCGATATCTCCAGCGAAGAGCAATATTAAGACCAGAGGCACCGTTTGATGCAACTACAAAATTTCATCGTGAAATTTCGGATGATGAAAATATACTCAAACATTGTGAAATGGCATTAGAGGACAAAACATATTTATTGGGTCAAATGAAAATATCAAAATAACATTTGAACTTATATACAACGCACTGTTATTATTATTATGTTTATTATTATTATGTATATTATGCCTCACACCTCCAGGGTCCGGGGTTCGAATCCCGCTGGGACCATGTGTGTGCGGAGTTTGCACGTTCTCCCCGTGCACTCTGGTTTCCTCCACCAGTCCAAAGACATGCATGGTAGGCTGATTGGCATGTCTAAAATATGTGTGAATGTGTGTGTGATTGTGCCTTGCGATGGACTGGCACCCTGTCCAGGGTGTACCCCGCCTTGTGCCCGATGCTCCCAGGTTCCCACTGACCCTGAAAAGGAGTAAGTGGTAGAAGATGGATGGATGGACTATAAACAGACAATAAGTATGATTCTTTAATAAATAGAAAATTGTAATAGTTGGCAAATTGCTATGGTATTAGAGCAATACAACACTTCAGGCGCTGTTATGGGAAAACGTTTACCATCGGATTAATAACAATAACTCCACTTCATCACATATGAATCATATCTTAATACTTATCTAGTGCGTGAATCGATAATCGATAATCCATGATGCCGGCATCATCCAATGCATCAAATAAATATTTTCTCTCAAAGGTGACTCTTCTCACAGAACTGATTTCACTGGAAATCAGGGGCGAAGAATATCAAAACGCTCCTTTACTGGAGGTCTCGTTTCATTTCAGCTTAAGGTCCTGGAGGCATTGAGTCAGGTAGTGCCATTCCACTCTGCTGGTTATACATAATTAAAAGCATTTAGCAAAGCTTTGGCTTGGTTTGCATTCATTGGTTAACGTCTGAAGCCGAGCCAAGAGCGCTACGCTCCAGCAGTACACCGGGCAGCCCACTGCTCTCCATACCCGAGCCACGATCCCTCTGAATATTAGGGCCGTGTTGTGTTGTGCGTTTTATCTTGAATTCTCTTTTCTTAGGTGTCATTGGAGTTGCAGTGGTATAGATGTTTAGTTTCCTTTAACCATAGCCACCTCTCTAAAACAACCGAAGACCGTCTCGATTTATGAGCTGCTGGCTGCCTCAAGCAAGCCCAGCTGAATAATTTACATTGTGCTGAGGCATGCGTGCCTGGAATGTCCGAGAGCAGCACAGCGTGTGCGTGCCAGACATTGTGTGTGTGACAGAGAGAGAGAGAGAGAGAGAGAGAGAGAGAGAGAGAGAGAGAGAGAGTATATGGGGGGGTCCACCAACTTCGTTTTGGGAAATGTGTTTGT
>JANDJT010000060.1:2533368-2556432 GCA_024331685.1 Stegophilus panzeri
CCCCAGAGTGTATATTTTTAGTGCCATATTCGGTTATTGCCTACATAGTACTACATTTTTATAAGGAAATAACATCTCAAATAAAAAGCCCTAAAAGATGCTACTTAACTGAGCAACCTCCATAAGTACAACTGCTGATTTTAAACCTTAAAACGATCCACCTTAGCACCCTTCTCCTGATCTGTGCCATAGCGCAGTAGCGTTCTCGCTCAGAGTCGGCCATGTTGAAAAACTGGAGCTCACTGATGTTCCACTTCATTTACCTTCTATCGAGAGCCCACTATGATTCTGTAGGGTCGCTCTGGGGAAACCTTTAAACACTAAATATCTCTCATTGAAAAAAGGGCACTCCACGTGTGCTATGGTCACAGTCAGTATCAGGGGTCTGAGTAAAGGCAGGCAGAAACAAACACACAGGGACAATAAATAAAAGCATACATAAGAATCACTAGCAAGTGTCTGAACCAGGACGTACACAGAGCTAGAAACACAATCAGGAACCTAGTGGCTCAGCCTTAACAGTCACGGCACAATAAGAATACACATTGAACTGAGACACACCAGGGTATAAAGAGACAAGCTAATCAGAAAGTAATTTAAAAACAGATGGACACAATCCGGAAGTACCCAAATGACAAGACAAGATCAGGAAGTGAAAAGAAACGATGTCAAAATAAGAGTCTGAGCAACACTATTCAAGCTGGGGGCTGCAAAACATGCCGAGAGGGGGAATACGTGACACTTAAGGAGCCCCTTTTTCTATTAGGGTAAAGTTAATGCATACAACATGACTTTCAAAATGTCAGAATTGCAGAACCGCTCATACTTAATGACTTCAATCTCTTGTATTTAGTTTGTTTTAAACAAATAAATAAAAATTATTGCAGCATTCACAGACAAGCATGCTGGATCCCCAAAATCCCACCTTCTCATGAAAATAAACCTGAGATCATGTGAATTTGTCACTATTTTGTATGGAAACAAGAAAAAAGAAAGAAAAAAACAGTGTTGGAGGGCCCTCCCTCTCCTACACAAATAGATGGATGATAAACTGGATTCAGGGATCTGCTGCGCGTGAAAGCAGATGCAGACGAATTTCTCTCGGACTCTCGTTAGCTGTTTCTCAGCACTGTTCCAGAGGGTTTCACACATCGTTGAGAAAATTCTCACTCACAGACTGAGAAAATTGCGTTTCTGAAACATTTACACTACTCCCTGAGCTTGTGTGGGCAGAGGGTGGGGAGGGATATGGTAAGGGGTAATCGCTGAGCCCCAAAATAAGTTGGTGACCGGGAAATCATGGCTAAAACGTGCACTGTGAAATATGCTAGAATAAAATTAGTACATCACCTCTGGAAGTAATAAGCATTTTCAGTCAGTATGAAAGAGAACTGCTATTGCTAAGATTGGATATCACTACAGGCATTATAAATTAATCATTATTGCATAAATGGTGCTCCATGGCACATGTACAGTGGTGCATTTAGAGCTGTGTGGTGCCTGGGGTGATAGAAAATGCTGAACGTGATTGCTAGAATTTCAATTATTTGCCTATAACACACTTTCTTTATAAGTTTAAATCCTTTTTTTTTTTAAATATCGTTTTTATTCTTTCTTCTGAGAGACTGAACATTTTCGGAGTTTCAATTGATATGAGTGCTATGATCTGTCCATTTAAGTGTGTAAGAGTTAAAAGCTTGACCTGAACGCATTAGACATCAACTGAATTAGTGTGTCGACTGAATTCCACTACAGCAAGGTCTGGCTTACTGAAACAGCATATAGAATGAGAATTCTTATTATTTATTACTATAAATGAATATTCAATAAATTAGCCTTAGTGATAGATTGTGTATTGTTGAATATTAAGTGGCAAGATAATATGTCAAAAATAACAAGATAAAAGCTCGGAATTACAAGATATTACCTAGAAATTGAGTTATTAATTAAAAAAAAAAAAAAAGTCAATTAAAAGTCAAATATCTGGAAATTGCAGTTAATAATAGTTATGAAGTCATAATAATGAGATGTTAATTTGCAATAATGATATTATTGTTATTATTATTATTTACTATTGTGAATGTATGGTAAGTGAATGAATTGTAATGTCTTGAAGTGATGAGTTATATGTTAAAATATATTAATATTACATTATATTATATTATATATTAAATCGAAATAATGACATAGCACTTCACAGTTTCTTGTGCCTCCATACATCTATAACCTCAAACTCTGGAAAATAGAATAGTTATTGCATAGGAAACATCTGCTTTATATTTATGAACTCCATATTTCTAGACAAAGATTTTTTTTTAAGTGTCTCAAACTATAATCTACAAATCAGCACTGGTATTTTCTTTGTTCCACTGCTCATTGCAATGCTAATAATAGGTTTAAGAACAGAGGTGTTCCTCTTTCTCTTATCTAGCGAAAGCAAACTGTGTTTAATGGTCAAAAGGTGACTAGTGTAATTTAATGAACAGGTTTAAGGGGTGTTTCGGGTATATAATAAGATCAGATGGGGTGGTCACTGCTGTACACTTTTGCCTCACAAGCCTTTAAGGAAAAAAAAAACAAACCCAAAAAAAACACAGGACGTAATGACCCCCCTACTCTCATTCATCACAGAAGAAAACAGTAATTACTGATTTAGTGACCAAAAATGCCATTAAACTTTGATTTATTTATTTATTTATTTATTTATTTATTTATTTTTAACTACTTTGAATGTATTGTAAGCGAATGTATTGTAATGTACGACGGAAAGACCAACGGCGTTCCCCTTTCATTTAAATCATTTAATCATCATAAAAATCCAAGACAAGACGCCTTATAGCAGGTACTCTAAACACACCTACTATAAGAGTTTCTCAGAGTTAACTCGATATTTTCGAGATATATTGAGACTCTAAATGATGAGCTAGATAAAGTTGTCTTAAAAGTCAAAACAAAAACAGCTGCTAGCAAGAGCAAATGCATCGTTCACATGCCCTTTCCCCTTCAGTGAATGAACTTCTTTTTGTTTCATGTTTGGTCTGAGTGCTGCTTTATATGACAAAGCAGAAAAGCATAGTTTTCAGACGTCTCCCATATCATAACTAACAATGGTTCTATGGCGATTGAAAGCAATCTTTCCACTAAACTAAATTCTACTTAAACTGTAAATGTTGCCACCTCTGGTAATGTATAATTAGAGAATCTATTTGTTTAATGCCATGATACTCTCTGCTAATTAACCAAATGATAAGCAGGCTATTCTTTTTTAAAATCTTTTGCCGTATTTGGACAAGCAAACATTTGATCCTCTTTAAAACAGTGCCTATTAATGAAGTTGATACACTCTATACAGTATATATAGACATTTTTGACATTTTAGATATTCATTAAATTGACATTTTGTAGTAATTTTCACAATTTAAAGGAACAAAAAAACCCTTCAAATTCATAAAATTAGAATCAGGTGCCAGTGATTACAACCTCGATACCACAACAGTTGGGACGCTGTGTAAAATGTAAATAAAAACAGAATGCAACGATTTGCAAATCTCATAAACCCGTATGTTTTTCACAATAGAAGATAGAAAACATATCAAATGTTTAAACTGAGGAAATGTATTGTTTTAAGAAAAAAAATACGGTCATTTTGAATTTGATGCCAGCAACACGTCTCATAAAAGTTGGGACGGGGGCAACAAAAGGCTGGAAAAGTAAGTGTTAGTAAAAAGAAACAGCTGGAGGTTAATTGGGAAAAGGTCAGTAAGATGATCGGGGATAAAAACGAGTGTCTAAGAGACGCAGAGTCTTTCAGAAGTAAAGATGGGCAGAGGTTCACCAATCTGCGAAAAAATGCATCTAAATCCTCTAAAAATTGCGTATTAAATCCTTAGTATGTGTGGTTATACAAATATGATTCATCACTCCTCTTTACCTCAGCATTGAGCTACAGGGCGTTGATCCTCTTATCATGTGACACAGTGCGGGGCATCTCTGGAGTCTGAGAGGAGGTCAACTGAATGCTGCATTCCTGTTTTGAGATCAGGAATCTGCCACTTTTAGCCTTGATCTTCCTAGCCCCATGGAGAGGCTTATTATTAGCCTGCTAGCTTCCAAGCTCAGTGAGACAATCGTTATAACAGGTCTCTGGAGAAGCTGTTACTCCACAGCACTGTCATCATTAAGCTTATCGACTATGAGCCTTGATGTAGGAGACTTCAGATGATGAGGTTTATGTGAGTGAGAGAGAGCGAGAGAGAGAGGGTGCCAGCAATACCGATTAATTATTGGTGCGCCCTCTATTAATTAACTTATACTGTACTTAAAGCTGTATTGTCAAGTTTTTAAACATTTGAGGTATACTTTTTTCTTTTTACACTCAGACCTGAGTAACATATCCAGGCTCTGTATCCTCAGCTTGAGAATAATACTAAAATAATTAATAGTACTTACCTGTCCTGGTATGCCTAGCATACTCAAAAATAAACAAAATATTTAGAATATAAAGAGCAATATAAAACGTCTTATTGAGTACGCAAATGAGGATGAGGCAGGAAAAGAACGCAAGGATCGATCAAGAGGAAAGTCTCGGATTAATAGAACAAGTTTTCATCGCTGGAGAGAGCTGAGGGTGTTCAATTAGCAAGAGATAGCAAGTGCTAGTGCTTTTCTTTCTGGTGGATTTATTGACTTCCTGAATCCTACACACATGCATACAGCATTTGAGCTAGTTACATAGGTGGATATGTGTCTGTATTGTTATCTGAGTATAAGTACTGCTGATGATATGAAAGATTCAGAAACAACGAGCTACAATCACGTTTTTGTGTCTCTTCCATGTTTCCATAGTATGTCTTCACATGTTAGAAACAAAGAAGAGTGACGAGTAAGGATTTAAACCCTTGAAGGTGTGCTGTTAGAGGAAAATAATCAATGATTCAGAGGTGTGATAAAGCAGTCACTAATATCACCCCGGAAATGCATTGTTTTCCTAAAACAGCACATAGTGAAGAGTTTTATTCCTCTTATACCACAGCAATTTATCAACAATTACATGTTTTTATTTATTAAAGATTGACTTATCATAATTTCTCCGTCACCAGCCTCTCATTTTGACTCGCTGACAAAAAGATATAACAAAATAAATAAATAAATAAATAAATAAATAAACAAGGCAGCTTGTCATGTTACCGAGAAACTGCAAGCGCTGACACTGGAGACTCCCATCCGTAAATGTTTAATAACATCTCCTAAAATAAGAAAACTTCACCATATCAAACATATGCCTTACAGCGGTGCTTGAAAGTTTGTGAACCCTTTAGAATTGTCTATATTTCTGTGTAAATATGACCTAAAACATCATGACATTGTGACATGTGTCATCAGGTTGATGTGAGGAAACCCACCGTCATCCCAGAGTCGAAACTGTTCTGTACTGAGGAACGGGCTAAAACTCCTCCAAGTCAACGTGCAGGACTGATCAACAGTTACCGGAAACGTTTAGTTGCAGTTATTGCTGCACAAGGAGGTCACACCAGATACAGACAGCAAAGGTTCACATACTTTTGCCACTCACATACAGATATACATACATTACATACAGATATGTAATATTGGATCGTTTTCATCAATAAATAAGTGACCTAGTATAACATTTTTTGTCTCATTTGCTTTATTGGCTTCTCTTTATCTACTTTTAGGGCTTATATAAGAATATAATGGAATGAATTTGCATACACTGGCAGAGCTGCTGCTGTTAGAAAATTAATAAACACTTTCTAACCAACTAGAACTGAGCATTCAGTAGCGCAATGGTATAGGACTATAACTGGGTCATAACTCTGAATCAGTCATACATAAGTGACCTGCGTCTATTTAAACTTCAGCACAAGCTTTTATTTGAGTGTTATATAACTCACCATAAAGCATCAGTGACATCATAACGAGTGAGCAGACTTCCTGAAAGTAGGCACTGAGTCCTAATGAGGATTTGTGAATGCAGTGGAGCAAGACTGCAGACAGGAAAATGCAGACAGAGACGTACAGCTGGCTTTGTGTAATGAAAAAAGAGTTAAAAACCAAGAGAATCAGTAACACATTATTACTCTTTACACAGTTATAGAATGGTGTGTTTGTCAATTCATGCTGTGACTCATATTGCTTATAGGATACATCTCACGAAACCAAACCATTAGCTTCCTGCTCGGCCTAACATTTCTCTTCACGACAGTAACGGAGGCTTTGGTTGTTAATTCAGTTTCTTTCTTATTATCCACTCATTGCCTTATTGTGTATTATTAGCAGTAGTATTATTAGCACTATTATGATTTATTCCCCTTAAATAAGGTTAGAACATTACATTATTATGATAACGCTTTTAGATCATTCTTGGCTCACAGAAATACTTTCCCTTTTAAGTGTATTTGAGCATTCTGTATCCCCATATTCTCTATATTTGGGGGCCAAGCACTGCAGGGCGTTGCACCTATTGTGATCTTCAGTGTTCTTCTTGTTCTTCTTCTGCTCTTGAGTCTATGGCAGCCCATAGAACTGTACATAGCACTGTACAAGTTATGACATTGATCACACAGATAGAGGGCAAAATTATTTTTTTCTCTAATTCCTTGGCTCGTGTCAAGTCGAATGCCTCCTATGGCATCATTTTCCGTCTGAAAATTTTTCCACCGGTTTGAATTTTCTGAAAACATGTTTTTTTTTTCAATCTCCTTCTAGACCGTTAGCTCGATTTTCCCGAAAAATTGAAAGCGATCATCTTCAGACCATGGCAACAAAAAGTTATTTAAAAATTTAAGTTGATTAGTCGAACTGTTCTCGAATAACATGTAAACGAATTTGGCGGTGAGCATGACGAAATGGACGTGAGCCTATATCTCTGTAATGCTTTAAGATATTCAGACCAAATTTAGTATATGCCAAAGCCATCATGAATCGAGGGTACCTGCATAGTTTCGGAACAGTGCCACCTAGTGCTCATACGCTTTGAAAAAAGCATATTTTCGCTTTTCGTTCCGTTCAACTAATTTTCATCAAAATCGACTCAGACCATCTTCAGTCCATGCCAGCAATACATTATGGATTAGACCAAACTGAACTGTCAGTCATGCTCTGATGTTTGCTTAGGTTCTTACTTTGCCTCTGTCATGCTTGGCCCCGTAATTGCCGCTTGCATCTATATTTTTATATCTCTGTTTGGTCTTAAGAATATATCTTAATTATATGTAATCAGATCCACCCTGAGCATTTCCATTCCAGCAAACCCAGCGTGCGCTGTTCAAATGACAAATACAAATCCCCGACTTGAGCAGCCACAGGAGGTTTATCGGCTCCATGTGAAATGACTCGCTTATAAAGATCAGACACTAAAAGTTTCCCGCGCTCATTCCAGATGCTATCTGCAGGTTGTGTGACTCTTATAGACTCGCATTACAGAGCTGGGTTACAAATAACAATGATGCGATTAGGCAGGCAGAGCGGAAGCTGATATCAGCCCCCTCCCATATTTCATGGAAGCAGCATTCAATTGAATAGATTCATGGGTTAAGATCGAGCTATATTAGATAGGATTCAAGTATATTTGCGTGGTGGTTTGACTAATGCAGCTTTAATTGTCCCTCAGGAAGTTGAAGCGGACCGTCTGCGAGATCTTTATCACGCCAGGCCACTCTCCGGCCAGCCGTAGAGCGCGACTCTGTGTCTTACTATTCATACAGCAGCAACATTGATCTTTCTAATGTGTAATCATGAAGATAAAGTGAGACTCTGTTATTACAGGGCAGTTTCCCAATCCTTTATCATATTTTTTTCCAGGCGAGCGCTTGTTAATTGGCTAATGAGGTGAAAATTGTGTGACAGACTGAAGATAACAATAAACTATATTACTCTGACATTATTATAAACACTCAATGCATGCATTTAAATGATATTAGCTATTTATGCTACGACACTCTCATTAGCAATAGAAGTAGCACTGATCCACATTATGATTAACATAACTATACTGATGGAATTGCTTATTTATTTATTTATTTGTTTGTTTGTTTGTTTATTTATTTGCACCACCCTGAGGGTATGTCTCAGAAGCAGAGCATGTTTATCTTCTCTGCTTGAGAGCTGTCATGTGATAAAGAAGAACTAGACAGTGGGTGGAAATTAGGTTTTAAAAAAAAAAAAAAGTCTACAAAGCAGTATTTACACCCATAAACCAGACATCAGAAGGGCGCCAACATTTAAAAACATGCTGTCATTTCATTTTTGTTCATATACCTGGACTGATTTTCACTGATCGATTGAATAAACAATCAATTCAGGCATATTTATATTCGTTAACATTTAAACAAAGGTTTATAATTAACTGTCTTTGTTAACATCCTGTATAGTTTATTAATGCTGAAGTTAATACATGGTTTAATGTAACCATCAAATATCAGAGTTTTAAATCTCGGAAATGCAAGATAATTTCGTACAACGGCAACTTTTTTATCTTGGAAATGTAAAATATCCCATGACTGACTTTCTACCAAACGATTGCAAGATCACGTCATGCAGATATGAGTGTTTATCTCAGAATTGCAAGATAATAAAACACAACTAATGAATTCTATCTTGCAATTACAAAATAATATCATGGAACTAAGAGTTCTTAATCACATAATTGCAAGATAATGTAACACAACGACAAGCTTTTATCTCACAATTGCGAGATAATATCAAGCAACTACGACATGATATCTCTGAATTGCAAGATAATTTCATACAACTACGACTTTTTTTTTTTTTTTTATCTTGGAAATGCACGATATCGCATGACTATAACTTTTCATCTCAGAATTGCAAGATAATAAAAAGCAACAATGACTTCTATCTAGCAATTGCAAGATAATATCATACAACCATGAGTAAGATATCACACAACTATGAGTATTCATCTCACAGTTTTACGATATCACACACCTACAATTTGTTTTATCTCATAATTGTGAGATAATATAATTCAACTACGGCTTTTTATCTCTGAATTGCAAGATAATATCATGGACCTAAGAGTTTTTAAATCACATAATTTTAAGATAATAATCACACAACTATGCGTTTTTAATCGCCGAACTGAAAGATAATATCACACAACTGTGACCTTTTGTCTTGTAAGAGTTACTATGACTTTGTGCTTCTTATTATTACCAGTACATTATCTCCTGGAAGTAGCCAGTTCCTACTGAAAAGAATATTTCTGGTAGGTTATATGTCTTGTTTACGCACTGCTGGGTTTTGTTGTGGTTTGATTATTGAAATAGAAACACTAATTCAAAATTGTGTGATATAAAAAAAAAAGCGCGAGATTGCTCTTAATTTCCTTGATATGCAATTTATGATTCTGTACTCGCATGTTATTTTGTATACTGCACTGTATTATTTAAATAATGCAAACTGTGTTTAGTTATAGATTGTATTGCATATACATAGCACACGGTATATAATATATACTTGTATATTTACACACTACTTTATTCGATTCTATTCTATTCTACTCTATTCTATTCAACAGTCCACAGTTCAGAAAAGAAATAAGTCACTCGAACCACACTGTTGCAAAGAGACTGTAATTGAAATAAACTAACAAACATGTCACTGTAAGGAGACCGTATATCCTTACAGTTCGTGCGGGACTGAGGGTTGGCTAATATTACCATCAATCTCGCTAATTATTCATCAATGGAAATACGCAGCATTTAGAAAGAAATATGCAGCAAATTATTCAGCATTGTGCGACACGAATACCACACGCCAAAAGAACTCACACTCACACTGCTCGACTTAGTGAAAAAGGACTGAATGTTTTTTTTTTGTTTTGCCGCTTTAAGCTAATCACGACCTCTGAGCGCTCAACGCGGGCGTGAGCATGGGTGTGACAGGTGACGTGAGTGACTAATTGTCACGACAACGTCAGGTCATGTAAAGACTTATAGACAGGCACACGTGTAGAAATCAAAGCTATTTTTTAAAGCTTTAAAAAAAAAAAAAAAAAAACACTTGCTTTTATGTTTTATTTGACAGAATAAAGAAGAAAAAAAAAAATCTTCCTTAGTCCGTATTTTCTATCTCCTTTTCTAGCCAAGGGCTTGTGTTTACGCTGATGATTTAAGGAAACCCAACGCACGAACGTAGGCATGAAATAACGCAGGTGATTTTAATACCAGAAAAACAACTGCACGAGGTGTGTAACCTGTCTCTGAATACAGGGAACTTTCCCATGTTGCTGTTTTTGTTACAGAAAGTGTGACAAGGACACAAAGTTTTAAACAAATATAAAATAAGTCATTTTGACCCCAAGAGTCCAAACGGGTTAATCTGGTCTACTAGCGCCGAGTCCTGGAGCTGTGTGAGGACACTCGGCCTGTTCTGATGGCATTATCATCCTTTTTTAATTTGATCTTGTCGTCCTTTCTTGCATCCCTCCGGCAAGGAGCGCACATCTGTTCCAAAACACGTTTTAAAGATTTTATTATCCTCCTTCTGGATGCCCCTTCCACCACACCACAGCCTACACGCACACACATACACACACTTTTTCTGAGTGTCCAGTGGAGTGCTTGAAGGCATGGACAGATGATGCCTGGATGAAAGTTGGGGTAAAAAAAAAAATAGTATGCTGTGAGGAATACAGCTTAAAACATGCTCAGCAAATCAGGCTAATGCACAGTGAAATTCACGTGGGAGTAAATTAAACTAACATGCTCGCACACACACACACACACACACTAGGTCCTCTAGAGCGCTAATAAAATATGGTGGGGCCTTGTGCGATTTATGAGCTCTATCAATTTTCCTCCACCTTCATCTTGTCACCGGTTTGCTTCTCAGACCCTTTATTAATTGCATGGCCCAGAAAAGTTAGATTACCAGGAAGAAGGAAGTGCTGCTGGTGCAGGCTGCATGGCAAAAAGATCTGCCTTTATTACCGTCCATGTGTTCTATATGATAAGCTGTTTTACATGCAGAGCTACTATGCTTTCTAATGAAGATGTTTTGTAGGAGGCGTTAAATAATGACATTTACATACACGCAGACTTATACTCAAATCCACTGTACTTGCAACTCCGACACGGAAAAATGCAATGAAATCCATCAATATCCTCCATGTTCACGTTCTCTGATCTAAACAGACCTGATGTCACAACAATATGGTGGATCACTTTTATGAGCAAAGATGAACAGGACACTTGAACTCTCCATTCGTCGTTTCTCAAGTAACTCATGTAGATCTTATTATCAAATTTAGAAACTAGTCGTAGAGATATGACCTTGCTCCGGACATACATGTTTTTAAATTGTATATTTTAGGCTGTAATGATATATATGTATATATATATATATATATATATATATAAAAGGAATGTCATTTAAAGACAACATTAGAGACATAAATATCCATCCATTTTCCATAACGCTTATGCTATGTACACAGGGTCATGGGGAAGCCTGGAGCCTATCCCAGGGAACATGGGGCACAGGGCAGGGGACACGGACCAGTTTAATCAGATATTAAACAGCAGAGTCAGTATTTCTATTGAATTATTGTGAAGCCATTAAGACATTTTGGAACAATTTGCATATCATGTAGAGTTTATTTAAGCAGATTCAGAAGCCGATTAATCAAATCTCAAGCTGCAATCCGAAGCTCCTCCATCTAAAAATCAATTTATACCTCGAACTATCCATGATAATGATAATTATCTATCCCTTTGTACAAAACAAACCACAGAAAGTCTAGTCAAGTTACTGCAGTCAAGTTAATAAGTCTCAGCTTGTCATTCAGTTATTTATCTTGAATCCATATTATACTCTATATTATTATGGCTATACTGGATGTCATTCAGTTACAAATTCTTAACTCGAAAATATGTGTCTTCTGGCTAGCTAGCTAATGTTAATTAGACAGAAATGTGGCTATTGTTATCTTTACCAGCTACTGTAAGATGCTATTCTATGAAAAAGCAGTCAAAAACAAATCTAATTATTGAGTACCGCAATTGACAAAACAAACAAACAAACAAACAAACAAACAAACAACAACAACAAAAAAAACATTGGGGGAGAAAGGATTATTGGCTAATCACATTTTGGGGGAAAATATTTCCTAAAAACTTCTAAAAATTTCTAAATAGCTGGAAACAGTGTAAAAGAATCACTGGCAAAAAAAAAACAAAACTGTTTTTGAATTAATTTATTATTTACTGTTATTGAATTAATTTGGCTAGAATGCTTAAATAATTGGCTAACAATGTTCTTGGCTAAAATATACCAGATAAATTAAAGATAAAAAAAAATATCAGCTAAACTTTGAAAATTTATTGGATAAAACCGTTGGGGAAAAAATAATGGCTAAAAACATTCAAACTAACTAATAGCTAGATGAAACATGCGTACTGTTTTTGCTAGCTAACATAGTTAAAATGAGACTTACTTTGGCTAAAATGATTGAAAAAATTGGCTAAAACCTATGGGAAAATATTATTTGCTGAAACAATGGGGGAAAAAAATACGGGATGAATATTGAAAATGTATTGGATAAAACCATTGGGTGAAAAATACTGGCTAAAAACAATGGAAATAAATAATAGATCAAACATGCTCAGTGTTCTTGCTAGCTAATATATTCACCTGTGCCTGAAGGAGATTTGAAGATGATACATTATCTTAAATAAATTGAAGATCACCAACACCCAACAAGAGCATTAAATAACCAGCTGGCTTGAAATCTTTCTTCACAAACAAAGCAACAGATCTAACATGATGCTAGTACATGATGGACAGAACCTTAATTATTTGATTACAGAGCAATTAAATGATAAGTCCCCCAATAATTTCTACACTGTTCCAATATTTGACCACCTGTCAGGAATACCTACGATTGATTCGACTATGATAAAAAGAGAACGACAGATGATAAAGTTGTGGAGTTTAATGCAGGGATGCTGAGAAAGACGCTGAGTCAGCACATGCCACCGTGGACTCATTCATAGCTGCCATCGGAGCTCTCAGATCTCAGTGTGCACCGGAGGCCCCCTGCATGGGAGGGAAACGACCTGCCTTCACCGCCCTGACACACACTCCGTCTTCAGCGCCATAACTTGGGTTCCTTTTTCGCAGGAAGGATAATTTTTGAGTACTTTGCCTACAGGCAAAAATAAAGGTGTTCATGTCTCCCTGACTAATCAGCTCAGGGTGTCATCTGTAAGCAGATCACAAGGAGGTGGTGTGTTTGGAAGTGAGTAATGATGATGGCTCAGGATCATCTTCTTCAAACCCAACTGCAGAATGATAAAGCTGTTGAACGTGGACACAAGACACTCAGTCATCTGTTGAGAGTTGATCAGCGCTGCAGGTGAATAAATCAGTTTGACTTGGAAGCAGATCCATCTACCAGGGTGCCCAAGTAAGCACAAGTTGCTTGACCATGGATGTTCCTTAGTATCAAGGTAAATGGGTTTGTGTTTCTAGGAAGAATAAGTTCTAAATGATATTAGAATGGAGAGCATGACTTCTTTTAGTGCAACTAAAAGTCACCTTATCAATCTTGTCCAGGTGGGGAAAAATCTGCACCAAAATTAAGATGAAAAATGTTAATTAAGGACCTTTATACCATAATGCTGTGGAAATGTAGATCAGTTTTCCAAAACAGCAGCTCTGATAGTAATTACGGCTATAACGTAAATCACAGATTTTATATTAATACATTCATTCCAATATGTTATCGTTTCTATAGTAACAGCTCATTCACAGGGACTTGTATGTATGCCGGACACTCCACATAATCTAAGTCTAATAACAAAACGATTAAGCAAAAATATTTCATATCAGTTCGACCCTGGTGTGGATTAATCTTCTATCACTGCATAGTCTGAGGTGTATTATTCCTTACTTTGTCCATTATGAAATCTAAATAATAATTCACCCTTCGTGGGGGGTGGGGTGGGTGGCATGGTGGCTTGTTCACCTCGCACTTCTAGGGTTGGGGTTTGAATCCCGCCTCCGTCCTGTGTGCGTGAAGTTTCCATTTTCTCCCTCTGCTTCAGGGGTTTCCTCTGGGTACTCCAGTTTCCTCCCCCAGTCCAAACACATGCACTGTAGGTTTATTGGCGTTTCCAAATTGTTGTAGTGTGTGAATATGTGTGATTATAGTGCGTGATGAGTTGGCATGCTGTCCAGGGTGTCCCCCGCCTTGTTCCCCTAGCTCCCTGGGATAGGCTCCAGACACCCCCGGCACCCTGTGTAGGATAAGCAGTACAGAAAATGGATTCACGGATGGTTACCGATGGTGTATTCTCAATATTTAGGTACGATCAAGAACAAAACTGGAAATTACAGCCATTCTCAGTACGAGAATTGAAGCTGGACAATTGAAGAAAACACATCCTAACCCTAACCTAGCTTAATGACTGAAAACTAAATCAGACGACTCACCATGAGTCATAATAATGAGGAACTTGTGGTGAATAAATGAACCATGATATGGATTTGTACTACTTAGCATACCTCAATAGGCAGATTTTACCCTGGCTACAAGTCGTTCCTGAGGTTTAACTCTTGGCACCGTTGGTCCTAATTATGAGTTCTCTCTTATATCTGCACATTCAAAAACAAAATAAAGTTTAATAGGCTGGTGAGGGGCCACTTGGGCGCTCTGAAGCCTTTCATGAGGCAATTAGTTGAGGTGCTGAGTTGGAAAATGATTGCCTTGAATCTTTTTTGACTTCCACACGCTAAGCATTGAATTTTTTTTTTTTTTTTTTTTAAACAGAGCTTGTTTTATTTAGGCTTAACTCTTCCTGTATGCATTATTATCTAAATTAAGTAGCCTAGTGATGGGTCAATTGAGGAAAGCAGTTGTTTTCCACGAGCAATTTGGACAAAATGCAGCTAATTAAGTTTTACAGATAAGAGCAGTAAGAGCCGTGCTTCTGCGCTGTGTTTTCTCGACCAGTCGCCATGTTGGAATTAAATTAATTTATCCGTGTGACTTTTAGTGCTCACACTCCAAGCCTGAGAACACAAGATAAACGGAGGGAACTCAGATGAGCCGGCACGAGCTAATCGAATATTGCTGCACAGAGCAGAACAGCATTTTGTCTTGTATTGTGAAATGACTCTGTGCTAACAACAGTGTTGATGAAGCTACTTTATTAGCCTTTCTCGTTTTGTTGGAGAAAATTTAATTAGCAGAGAGTCACGGGGGAATTCTCGGCCTCCGTGCTTATTGTTTCCGAGAGATTGAAACCATTCAACACACTCTAGGACTCAGAAATAAAAATTCCCGGTTTCACATTTTGAACAGATTTCCAGTAGAGTGCATCGATGCTGAAGCCTGTTTGCATTGTGCAGCTGGTTCTGTGCCAGGAGCTGTGCCCCATGCCAGGTGGTGCTTTATTTATCACAGAAGCTGAACTAACCTTTAGCTCTTTACACCACTGTGAGCTCAAGCCTCCTGCCATGACTTGGCACTTGGCCCACTTTCCACTCACCTGCACGGGGGTCAGTCCACTCAGACCCCCAAGTGCTGATTAAAAACTATTAAACCTTTGAAAGCTGATGTGCTAATTGCTTATCACATTGCTGTTAAATTCTCGATTCTGATTGGTCAGAAAGTGTTGATTCTTTCACAATAAGAGCAGCACTAATCCAGCTGCAAACCACGGTTTGCCATTAATATGGTATTGTTTCTATAGCAACTGCTATGATGGATGCTCCATTTGATCTAATTCGAATAATAAACAGACTCAAAATGTTTTGTTCAGAAAAATGACTGTTTGTAGCTGTTATAACGTAAGTGATAACAGGAACTTGTTTCATGGATATTCCAACAACATTAAAAGTAACTATAAATGGATAAAAAGCATGACGCTAATAAATATTGTTAGTGTTGGCAAATGGCTGTGGTATAAGAGAAATAAAACACTGTGTATCATTCCGTAATAGGAAAATAATCAACTTCGACGATGGTAATGGTAACTCAGCTTCATCACTGCACCCTTGATCATTTTCCTCTAACGTTCCACTTCCAATTTTCCAAAAAGGTGACAATGTGTTGTGATGTGATTGTGTTGCGAGAAATGTAATATCTTTAGCCTCATCTTGGATAAAACAATGATCAAACAAAGTCAAAATCACTAAACCCTCTCCAAGCCCTTGGTGAGGAGGTCATTCCCCACATTAACAGGGGCACTGGTCTGCCGTACAGCACCCATGAGTTTGCTGTTGATTAATAGACCAAGCTGGTGCACTGCAAGAAGAAGATAATGAAGGAAGTAATGCCCTGTGTGTTCTGGCCCGTGTTCCAGCCTTTATCTGGGTGACATTTAATGATCAATCATTCCGGCAGTGGTTGGATGCAGCTTGACTAAATCGCAGCTCACTTCCACTCTCACACTTCCCACTCCATTCTGATAAGAGCTCGTTCGGTCAGTCCCTAAACGGAGCCTGCAGTCTTCCTCCTCCACACTCACTTACCATGATGATCTTGCTTCATACCTCAACATACATCTTTAGGCTGATTTAAACTATAAGCAGTGATAGAGAAAGCTTCAGATTTCACATGTGTCTCTGTTCTTTAGGTAACAGGTGGCTAAGATAGACACAGCTGTACACACACACACACACACACACACACACACGCACACTTGCACTCATTTTGTGATGGTTGGTGGTCTGTACGAAGAAATCAGACAGATGTGTGTGTGTGTGTGTGTGTGTGTGTGTGGTTTATTAATAAATATGTTCAGGCTTCATGACAATTCCAACTGTCAAATCCCAATGAAGGAGGCACGGCCTTTGTGCTTGTCAGTCCCAGGGAAAGATGAAGGCTTTGGTACCTGTCAGTCCCATTGAAGGAGGTGTGGCCTTTGCAATTGTCAGTCACAGTAACAGAGGTATGACCGGTGAAGGACGCATGCCTTGTATATAAAGTTGTGGCCTATGTGCTTGTCGGTCCTTATGAAAAAGGTGTGGTGATATATATGTGGCCTCTGTGCTTGTTAGTCCCAATGATGGAGGCGTGGCCTTTCTGCTTATCTGTCCCAAAGAAGGAGGCATGCTCTGTGTACTTGTCAGTCCCAGTAATCAAAGTGTGGCCTCCTTTTGAAGTAGGTGTGGCTTTTGTTCTGATTAGTCCCAATGAAGGAGACATAGCCTCTGTATGAAAGAGGTGTGGCCTTTGTTTTTGTCCCAGAAGAAGAAAACCTGGCCTGTATACTTGTCAGTTCCAGTAATGGAGGCGTGGCCTCTGTGTGTAAGAGGTGCAATCTCTATTCTTGATAGTCCCAATAAAAGAGACATGGCCTCTGTGAGAAGGAGGTGTGTCCTCTGTTCTTGTCAGTCCCAGTAAAGGAGGCCTGACCTCTGTGTGAAGGTGTAGCCTTTATGCTTGTCCATCCCACTTGAGTCGTGGACGTGTGACGTGTGACCCATGTTCTTGCCAGTCCCAATAACGATGGTGTGGTTGTATTGTTTGTCAGTCCCAGTGAAGGATTCCAAGCCTCTGTGTGAAGGACTGTGGCCTCTGTTCCTATCAATCCAAATGATGGAGGCATGGCCTCTGTACTTCTAAGTCCTAGTGAAGGAGGTGTGGCCTCTGTTCTTGTAAATCCCGAGGAAGGAGCCATGGCTTTAGTGTCTGTCAGTCCCAGTAAAGGAGGCATGGCCTCGGTATTTGTCAGTCCCATTGAAGGATGTGTGAACCCTGCTCTTGTCAATCCCAGTGAAGGAGGTGTGGCCTCTGTGCTTGTCCCAGTGTGGCCTCCTATTCCTCCTTTTGCCCAATACTCAGTCACATCATACATCGTCGATTTAGCTCTACATCATATCATATTGCGTAATTAGTTACTTTAAATGCATCTTTCATGCTGCAGATCATTGATTGCAAATCGAGATGGGCATCACACCATCTAAGAAGGAGAGTGACACACCCTCAGTACCCATTTATCGCTTTTACAATCTTTTCTCAATGAAATACAAACCCAAGTGCTATACATAATGCACCTTTAATGCTTGTCGGGGGAAAAGCAATTGGTGGCTGAGAAAATTGAGTGTAATGGCCCGGGTTGGCATAGTTCGCCTTTACAAATCTGTTTTGATTCAGCAGCACTAAGTGATGCACGGCCCGTTTGGCATTTTTCATTACTTGCATAAATGGGCCTGCGGCAATGCAGCCTTGTTACGAAAACCTACATCATTAAACTAAAAAAAAAATCAAAAAAAAAAAAGAAAAAAAACCGGAAGCACTGAGGGGACAGCCATGCATTTTGCCATTCAAGAGGAAAATTATTTTAATGATCTGACGACCTCGTCATCTCAAGCGCTATCTCTACAGAGAGGCTGGCGCCGAGAAAAACCAAGGACATGTACAATTAAAAAGAAAGGGCAAAGAGATAGATGAATAGCTTCAGGAAAACATGATCAATGCCATCCTATAATGCAGTGATGCTGAAAATCATTCATCTTTATGAATTAATTTGCTTTTATACCCTGTATCTTATCAGCCTTAAGATGTCTATAGTGATGGTGCCTTATATGACTGTTGAATGGTTCCATTTGGTTTTAGCTGCTCCCAAACTTCTATGACTTTTGATATCAATGATAATCTATTCATCTAGCATTTCTCTGTGTGTGTGTGTGTGTGAGAGAGAGAGAGAGAGAGAGAGAGAGAGAGAGAGAACAGTGTTGTCATCTCTTTTCAGAAGAAAGTAGCTAATGCATTCTCAAAAAGTTGCTAGAAATTGCCAGATGACTCCATAGACCAATCTGCATATTCATTGAATTGTCATGATCATTTGCATGTCAAACATGTTACTTGAAGAAGGGGAAAAAATCTGAAATAGAAACAGAATAGAAAAGAATAGTATAGTTTGATCATGATAGAAAATAATAGAAGGTACTACAAACATTACATATTCTCTGTACATAATAACAAAATTGTATAATTTCTATTAAGAACACAGGCAAAATGAGGCAGTGGTGGGGAGTAGTTAGGAAATAGACATGAAGATAAAGTTTACAGATGGAATAACTAGCTTTGTTACTGTGAATATCACCAAGAAGAGAGTTTAAATTGAAGAAAAATGAAGTGCATTAATGGGACAAACCATGGTGGTCAGTGATTGGTTGTTCGTAACTAGGGTGATTAGTTATTGATCATTGGGAACAATGGTGGTCAGTGATTGGTTGTTGTTAACTATGGTGATTTGTGATTGGTCATTGGGAACAATGGTGATCAGTGATTGGTTGTTGGTAACTATGGTGATTTGTGATTGGTCATTGGGAACAATGGTGATCAGTGATTGGTCGTTGGTAACTATGGTGATCAATGATTGGTTGTTGGGAACAATGGTGATCAGTGATTGGTTGTTCATAACTAGGGTGATTAGTTATTGATCATTGGGAACAATGGTGGTCAGTGATTGGTCGTTGGTAACTATGGTGATTTGTGATTGGTCATTAGGAACAATGGTGATCAGTGATTGGTTGTTGAGAACAATGGTGATCAGTGATTGGTCACTGCAAACAATGGTGATCAGTGATTGGTCGTTGGTAACTATGGTGATCAATGATTGGTTGTTGAGAACAATGGTGATCAGTGATTGGTCATTGGGAAACACAGGTAATCAATGATCAGATTATTCTCTACTCAGAATGTCAACAGATTGTTAAAAAAAAGTTGCTATAGTAAGTCGCCCAATTTAGCATCAAAGTTGCTAAGCTGGCAACACAGTTTGTGTGTGTGTGTGTGTGTGTGCGTGTGTGCGTGTGTGTGTGTGAGTGTGTGTGTAACAATCCCTGGCTGGTGCACATAGTATGTGCCCACAGTAACCACTCAGCATGCTCATTGTGTTCAGCATGATCGACTGAAACCTATTTGTCAGCATTAGGCTGAGGGCCTTGGAGGACTCCTTCAGTCGCTTTTCTCCAGCACTTCTGTAATGAGGGGGTGTAATTATGCCTCATATGCACTCACACAACCCCGACCCACTCTCCCAGCAAGATCAGCGTCTCCGCGGCAACTGCGTTATACGGGGCTGCGATGTACATGTCTGGAGTGCATTAGTCTTATTTGGTTAATCATAACGAAAGCATTTGTTTGGTGTTCTCTGAGACGCTCGTCTCAATAATGATAAGAGGTGTTATTAGTGTTGTTCTTGTATACAAACACGGCTGTCCTGCTGACCATGATAACGTCAAAAATTGTCTTGTGATTCTTATCTAAGGCTGTTATGATCCACATCTATTTCTAAAAGGGTCTGGAGGAGAGGGATTTCTCACAAAGCAATAACTGTGATCGGACAAGTCAAAGTATGACAGCAAGATTATTATTTAATGATTTTGGATCATCTGTACAGATGTAGCATTAAACTAAAATAGACAGAACAGCATTAAAGTTTCACTATCCAGATTTCTCATGTAAGACACAAGTTCTCCCAGAAGGGACAACTAAAATCTACTTAGTAACTACTAAAATTAGTGCTGTTATGCAGAATGGATGGCTAATAGTAGCTAGCTAGTTAACCAGACAGAGCTATGATAGCTATACCAGACAGGGATATGATATGATAAGGTGAGCTTAGATAATAAGAGAGATAAGTACATTTCTAATGTAAAACCACTGTGTTTTTATGCTAGTTGCTAGTAGTAACTAATTGAGAATTTCCATTTCTCACAGAAGTTCTCTCAGTACTTTGAGTTCCCGACAACCTTTAAAAGAACCCAAACCTACCTTCAATTCACTAATAAAATGAATACTGTTATGCAGAATAAACACCGAGTCAGATATAACACCTAGCTAGGTAGCCAGACTGTTACAGATATATGATAGCTACATAAGATGAGTTACATCTTTGCTAGCTAATCAACTTCAAGATTCCAAGCTTATTAGCCACATTGAGTTTAAGAGAGTCCAAACCTACCTGCTATTTACTAGTATCTACTAAAATTACTACTGTTATGGAGAACAGATACTAACATTTGCTCAATAGTCAGCCAAATAAGCTATAAAAACTAGCTAGCTTGGTAGCAAGGAAACAATGCAGGTATACTGTATGTACAGTATGTTTCTTGTTTAAAATCATTGTTTGTTTGTTTTCTTCATAGTTGCTAGCAGTTACTGAATTTAGCATTGCTGTAGAAGACAGAAGTTAACAAGAAGTTATCTTGTTAGTCAATCAAGGTAGCTTTATCAGCTAGTTACATAAACTGCATTTGTTTATATATGATAACTACCATAGATAAGGTAAGATAGCATTTCCCAAGCTAGTTTATAAACTTCAGTATGTGTTAGCAAGTTATCATCATGGATATTAGCTGGATAGCAGCCACCAAAGTTTAGCTAGATTACTCCCTATCCACTACCAGCCCACAATAACAGTAGAATATGTATATTACTGTAATCAAGGATGTGGGATAGAATTTTGTCTAAAATTAGCATTTGGGCTGCATAATCCATCAGGATTGGAGACGGCTAAAAAGAGGAGTGTTTTAAGAATGAAATAAGAAAACAAACTGCAGACACAATTATAGTTTCGTTTTTTGTTTGTTTGTTTTGTTGACTTGCTAGTTGCTAGTACCTATTTAATGTTAGCTTTGTTATATAAAAAAAAAGGAAGCTGATATTATTCTGTTGTTTAACTGAGGTAACATTATTAGTTGAATAAATTAAAACAAAACAAAAAAATCTACTAGAGCTTAGATTTGTTATCTAGGTAGTTCTAATAGCTAGAGTAAAGCTAGCTTTAAGAAGAAGGTAAGGTAGCACTTAGCATGTTCTGATGCTCATAAACTTCACAAGGTGTTAGCAAGTTATCATGATTAACATCAATTCACCAACTTCTCTTTGTTTCCTCACAACTCAATGACATTTCTGTCGCGGTGATACACGGCATACGTATATGCTGGGAAGTCTTAGCACCAGCGCTAGGTGTTATCAAGACAGAGATACATTTACACTGGTGCTGAAAGTCATTCGTGACATTTTGCTTTAACAGGGCATTGGCTTTTTTTGGCCATATGTGAAGATGTCATGCAGGCATACCCCGAGCAGGGAGAAAAAACACACAGACCCACACACACACCAGCGGAAAAAGGCAGTGCGCTTTGTCACCTTGCCTAACTGAGTAATTGGCCTAAACTGATGGTCATTCATTAGATCCCCCCACTGGGCTGACCGTGATTTAAACCAGCCTCCACACCCATTCATCAGCGTCTGACTCTCCGTTAGTTTAAGGGGGAAGAGATGAGAATGTGGACACTGCAGAGTCCCCGAGCTTCAGTGGTTTCAATCATGAGGGAAAAGTGGCTGTGCTTACAGACAGCTCAGAGACACCTGCTGAGCACAGGAAATAAAATATTAAAAGTGGAAAATAAACATACGCAAGCAAGTAAGTGGTTTAAACAGGATGAATGATTGTCGCTGTGTGTGCATATGAGCGATAATGATTTCAGAAAAAAAAAGTGCATACAAGCGTTGTATAGGAAGATGTTTTTTTTTGTATAATACCTGTATAATATTTTTTGTATAATATCTGTATTTGTATAATATTTACAAATGAAATATGTAAATTTCTTTCTTTTTTTTTTTTAAATTGAGAATGTGTGATTTTTTTTTAACTGTAATTTTACTTCAAATATTTAGTAGTACAATAATTTCGGATTTTCATGAGCCTGTACGTTTATATTTTCACAGAGTGAACATCAGCCCTATTCATATCATATGAACCCCGAAATCTAAAGACATTTTCTTTAGCAAACACTGCATTTAAGCTAAGCTGTTAAGCCTTAGGCAACACACAGTGAGGCTGAATCCCAATTAGCCCCTTATCCACTATACGTTGCATCTCAAAAAATTTGAATATCGTGGAAAAGTTCATCTATTTCTGTAATTTAATTCAAAAAGTGGAACTTTTCTGTATAGGTGTTTAGAGTTAATTAACTGACTCTTCTCAGGTCGACATTTCTGTATTATAAATTCTTTATTCTAATATTTTGAGATACTGGATTTTTGATTTCCAT
>JANDJT010000060.1:2578600-2600269 GCA_024331685.1 Stegophilus panzeri
CCATCAATATGTTTCACAACAATAAGGTTGTGAAGGTCTTGGGAGAGCTCTTTGCTTTTACCCATCATGAGATGTTTAATAATTACATTATTGCAACTTTCTAATAACATGCTAAATTATGTAAGCAATAAAACATAACGATATGGTGTGAAGAAGTGATGTTACTGTTATCATCCCTAAATTGACAGCTTTTTTATTTATTAAAACAACTTTTTATTTATTGATATAGGACATCATACTTTCTTATCCACATATGTATAGTTACATTTTCTGTTGTGAAACATCTGTGAAGTTAATTCTTATTATAAGACAAAAAAAAAAAAAAAACAACAAAAAAAAACACATCTTGTCATGTTACCAAGAAAGAGAAAAGCACAAACTCTTCTGTCTTGAAAGATTCAAGGAATAATTTGGTGATGATGATCATATGTAAATCATGAACACCTATGGGAAATATCAGGGCAATGTGTTAGACATCACTATTCAACACCATTATAAGACCAACTGAGGGAATATCTTTTGCAGGAATGGTAGTTGTTAGTTCCAGTATAGTTCCAGAGACTTGTAGAATCAATGACCTTGTGGTTCCCCAATACCTTACTTATGTTTTTTTTTTTTTTTTTTTTTTACCTTTCATTCATCAGCTCTCTATAGATGGCAAGTTTAATCTTATCTCCAAAGGGCCAGTATGGCTCTTGTTGGTTGGTTTTCATCCCAATCAATCAATCTGGAGCCATACCTGATCCCACCTGATTTATCCATTGATCTTGGTCTTCAATCGACTATCAGCTATGGTTCCTGTTCGGTTGGAACGAAAACCTTCACCCACCCCAGCCATTTGAGGACAGGATCGAACACCACTGGTGTAGAGAAAGATGTAGAAATTTAAGCTTAGCGTATTGGGACTGGGATGATGGAAGCACAAACAAGGACCACATTCATTAACATGGAAGTGTACTGGACTTGTTTGGTTGTTCATGTGCAGCTTGTCTACCACATTATTTCAATCATCTTCAGTATTTGCTTTATCTTGGTCAGCGTGGTGTAAATTACTAACTTGTTTTTATATTTAGGGAAATAGAACCAGCTATATTCACTAGAATATATCACAGGAAGGTGAAAACAAAAATAATAGTGGATGGAAAATAAGCTTGCAATTAGTTTCACTCCCATAGGAAGACATTGCTGCTTTGGTCCCTCACTACCTTGTCACTATTCGACATATTGTACAAGGAAATCTGTGTTCATGGGCACTCTTTGATGCACCAGTCGGAAAATTTCTCCAACACACTCTGTCATACAGTGTTTTCCAAACCCCAGCGCCATATGGTAAAATCCCAAAGCAGTGATTCTGAGGCAAGCGATGAACTCTACTAAAACAGAAGTGAGACAAAACTTATGAATTACTGTAGCTGTATCTTTCCCCCTATTACCATATGTAAAAGTAATCTGAAATATAATCAAAGAAAGGGAAGTCAGTGTAATTGAATTTTTAAATATGTTTCCTGGGTTGGTTACAGCCAATGCATTTTTTTTTTTCCTGATTTAATAGCATTATCACACAGTAGTGTGTAACGTTATTGGATCGCGCCAACATACTGAGCTGAAATGATGTGATCATCTTCTCATGTGAAATACAGCGCTTCTGGGTGCCACGTGCAATGACTTTTTTTTTAATTCGAGATATTAAAGCTGCTCATGGACTGCTCCAGGCAATTTAGCAGCAGAAAAATTCAAATGGTGGACTCGCTTAAAGTGAAGTATGACATTGTGTAAAATGGATGTCACTGTTTTATTAGCATGAATGATACCTTTTATTCCAGCATACAATTCCATTTCAAATTAACTCCGTATGTGGTATTAGGTTCCTTTCAGAAACTCTTGCTTTGATCTAACCAGATTAGGAGCCTGCACTACAAAAAATGCCATCTTAGCAAGGGAAAATATCTTGAATACCGTCAAATATATCTAGCATTTCCTATTATAAGATTACAATAAACCAAATATATAGATTATAGATTAGTAAACCAATTTTGGATTTTGTTTAAGACTAATTTAAAGCTTGAAATAGTCTTATTCTATTTGCAGATCATTTTGCTTAAAATGAATTTAAAAATTGTCTTAAAATAGGTTTAATAATCTTGCATTTGGTTTATTGTTGAGGTTTTTTCATTTTCTTATTTAAACCACTCGCTACTGAATTGTCCCTGTGGGTATAATAGGTGTAGGCCAGTGTTTTCAATGACCCTGGCACTTATCCATATCTGTTAAGTCACACTTTATTGACCTTAAAATAATGGTTTATCGCCATGTCTTAATGGAAGGGGGCAGCTGTATCATTATCGCTTCAGGAATCCTGCTTCAAAATAAGATCAATCTAGAACAGAAATTTCTTGAAGATCTGGTCAAAAGTGAATGTTTCTTTTGAATGCGTTTTGACATCATTTCATTGAACGATACTAGTTTTCCACCACATAAACTCTTCAGGAATTCTACTCCACTAGTGGAACATATACTGCTGAAATGTACAGCTTATTCTGACCAGCTACCATCTGCCAAAACACAGGCTGAGTTGGTCCAGCTGGTACAGAAGCTTAGCCAGATGGTAAGTCTATGTGCAAACAAAACCAGCTTCTCCATGCTGTGTGTTCATGTGTGATTATTCACTAGGGATAAAAGGTATAAAATTAAAATGTATATGATGAATTTATATATATATATATATACCTGTAAACTGTTTTGTGATAATGTCCAGTGTTAAAAGCACTATACAAATAAAATTGCAAATAGAATTACTTTCACTTTGAAATATGATTTTATCTGGACGCGTATACACTAGGTCTGGGTGACCCTGATTATATTTTTCAAACGCTACCAAGATGATACTCTGACCACCCACACAGAATAAATGCATTGAACACTAAAAATTCAGATTGGCCAATCAGAACTTAGTGGTCAAGTTGCTGTTGTCTGAGCATTTATGTCAAAATTCTCCCCAAAAACGTGCACAAAAATATTAGAGCAGTTATTATTATAGTCAATAGAACAGGACCCGAAACTGCACTGTTATCAAGCTAAAAACAGTGGTGAAAAAACTACAAAGAAACAACATGAAATACTTAAACAAACTAATCAAGCACTTCCACAGGAAAGGTGAAAACTATCAGGCAACAAACCAATGACAGCACAGGGATGGAGAAAGGACTAGAACAGAAACCAAGACATGGCAACCACAAAATGAAGAGTGTTTAAGATCTATCTCTGTTTCAAACACCAACATTTCATCACACTCCTTCAGAATTAGGCAACATATTAATTAGATGCTTATGTTTTAATGCCAAACTTGAAGATGCGAATTTAGTGTCATGAGCTTCATGAGTCATTGCATGGGAGAAGTCGTTAATCATATGCCTGAGTAAACTCTCACTAAAAACATTTAGCTCTCCAATCCAAAAATCATAAAATAAGTCCAGATTTCTCACCAAGTTGCTTATGTTGGCTGTTTTACAGCAGAAGGATTTATAACCCTTTTGCAAACTGATTTTGTTGTGTCTGTCTGTCTTTTTTATGAAGGTAAAAAAAATAAAAAAATAAAAAAAACTTGCCCAAGCATCAATTTTTGAACATGTCTTTTCCACAAGTTGTGGACCTGAAATTTGTTTTCTTTATCAGTGTACCTACTGCTGTCTCGCCCAAATCAAATAGTCACAGTGCAATCTCATTTGCCTTTAGGCAAGCTAAATAAATAAATAAATAAATAAATAAATAAATAAATAAACCAACATCCGGTTAGTGTTTGCCTATTTAAATGCAACGTGGAAAAATATCGAAGACATTTTCTTTATTGAATTTACCATGTTGCATTATTGAAACCGTAACCAAATAACAAACTTTTGATACCTCTTGAGAATCTAAATAAGATTATGTAAAGATAGCCTAACAAAATATAACCATTGTGATTTTTCATGGTAACCTTCATAGGTGTAGGAAATCAAAGCAAATACTCTCTCAGAAACGGTTTAGTTTCTGTTGTGGATATCTGAACTCATTAAAGTGTTTCTGAACCTCAGTTAAAACGAGCCCTCAGTTTTCTCCAGTGCCTAGGCCAGGTGCAATGCACACATCTGTTATGTACACAATAAATTTGAGAAAAGTCTTCATCCCTTAAGTCCAAAAGGATTATAAATAAATATGGGATTCATGGAACAGGCAAAGCCTTCTAATATACTATAACATTCCACAACATCTGTGGACAAACAGGCATTATATGTGCTGTGACACACCAGACCTTCAGGAAAGAGCATATAATTAACTTTGCACCAGATCACCAAGGTCTTCTGAGGGGCCATGTTCAGTTGGAATGATTCCCAGTCCCGGAGTTGCCCTTCACTGCACAGACGAGTGATTTCCCTGCCCATGTGAGAATTCCCTGCTCTAATCCACATGGCAGGACTCATTACCTAATGCTCAAGCTAAAAAATAGAGTTCTTGAAGGGTTCTCTAATGGTTCATTGGATAATTAAAGGGTTTTAGGTTCCAAATAAGGTTCTGCATGGAGCACTTTGATATGGAAACATATTATGGTAGGAGTTGTACGTAGAACCTTTAAGGGTTCCAACAAATTGACAACTAAAGAACCATTAAAGGTTTGGAATGTCTTAGAGTAGGTGAATTCGGTGTATTCAAAGAAAGAAAAAAGTAGGAAATAGAAAATTGTAGGGATATGTATTAGCTGGCAAATGCTACTTTAGCCCCACATGAGTAAGATGGATTTGTTCTGGGTGATCTTATTGTTCCAGCAAGGCTCTGGCAGGTTATCAAGCTGCCATGTCAGTTGCCTTAGTGCAAATATTTGGCGTCATCCTATCTGTTTTCATTAACGTGCTTTGGCAGTGGACTGAGCTATTGTGTCTGACTCATTTGTTTTCTTGGATATCGCATCCTTATTGACTCTCACATTTATTTTCATGTATATTGCACCCCCCTTGACACCTTATCTCAGGGCTGAATAACCTCACCGCCTTGTCTTTGATTTCCTTCGCTCTGGCAGGGAAGCATGGGCCACACTCGTGCTGCCATTACTCACATTTCAATTACAGCCTCCTCCATTTTCCGATTGTTAAAAAAATCACCTGATCCGGAGACATTTCTCTCTGTTAAAAATGTCATAAATGTTGATAATGTCATATTGGATGCTCATTCTGCTGCTGCTCCAAAACCTCAAAACGTCTCGTTATCTGGAAACACAACAAGGTACACAACTAGGAGAGCAGAATATTGTTGCTGATTTGTGAACTGTCAAAAAGACAAGCATGAATGGGAGGCTTTGTCAGGGGAAATTGGCAGAGAGTAATGGAACACAAATTATGTGGCTTTCATTTGAGGATTGAAATTGGAAAAATATCAGAATGCGCACAGGCATCTCGCAAATTATCAATAATGCTGGCAGAGGCAATTTCACGAGTGCACTTCGGAGAGCCATGGAGAGGGTTCCTTGGTTTCGCCAACATCAACTTGTATTTTTCTTTTCTTTGCTGTGTGTGATGATGATGATGATGATTATGATGATGAAAATCATGCATCATCATCATCATCATCATCATCAACAATTCAATTTCATAGTACATGGAAATGATGGAAGGGCAAAGAACATGCACTAAGGGATGTATTCAGATTCATGTTACACATCGAATTAACAAAAACATTGCCATAATATCAGTAATTCAACAAATTAAAATACAAGATTATAAGCGTGCTAATGAATCCACGGTAGGCTTGCACTGTCTAAAAAAAAAAAAATGCAGGCAGTTTGAGCTGATCTTTGCTGGGCCTCACTGTGCCCTGTACAGCAGTTCCTCATCAAAACTACTCCAAAGAGACAAATAAATGGGGCAGATTGCTTCAGAGGAGGTCTGCAGCAGCTGCTTCTGAGGATGAACAACTCATGAGTCCAACTGGATTTAAAAAACGTTGGTTTAATTAAACACCAGTGCTTTCGATAGATAATAATAATGAACAAAAAAAAGAAAACAAAATGTGTTATATTGTTTATATGCTAAAACTTTCATTAATGGGATGTTGCTTTAAAATGCATGGATGATGTCTCCAATGTCAAGGCTGCTTCTGAATATCCTTACCACCCTAATATACAGTAGGCGAAAAGCAGAACGCCAAAAGGAGTAATATGTAGTCAAGTACGCAAGAAATACCCGGATGGCCTATCGCTTCAGCCTTGATTCTGCAGTTTGGAAGCAATGCACACTGTGCTATCCCATAAGGCAATGGGACTGGCGCAGAAGGTAGCGTGTCAGCTCTTTTGAAGTTACATCACATGACATTGCCAACATGGCAGATGTAGTACACCTGGATTGTATTCATACTATATGCATATACAGTGGTGCTTGAAAGTTTGTGATTTGTGTGTGGTTCGAATTTTCTCTATTTCTTCATAAATATGATCATCAGATTTTCACACATGTCTTCAAAGTAGATAAAGAGAAGTTAATTTAACAAATGTGACAGACATATTATATGTGGTCACTTATTTATTGAGGAAAATGATCCAATATTACATATCTGTGAGTGGTGAAAGTATGTGAACCTTTGCTTTCAGTATCTGGTGTGAGCTCCTTGTGCAGCAATAACTTCAACTAAATGTTTCCAGTAACTCTTGGTAAGTCCTTCACATCGGCTTGGAGGAGTTTTAGCCCATTCCTCAGTACAGAACAGCTTCAGCTCTGGGATGTTGGTGGGTTTCCTCACATGAACGGCTTGCTTCAGGTCATAACACAACATTTCTACTGGATTAAGGTCAGGACTTTGACTTGGCCGTTCCAAACCATTAACTTTATTCTTCTTTAACCATTCTTTGGTAGAACGACTTATGTGTGCAGCTCCAAGAGCCATGACAGTAGCTGGTTAATATGTGTTGCCTCTGTTCAAATGCATTAGTGAAAACATATATAGTTTACTGTTATTTATTTATTTATTTTTTTATCTTTGCATGAGGAATACAGCATCTCCAAAAACATTAAATAACTGAAATAACTGATGTTTGAGAGAAAAACGGCCCCACCTTCTTCCTTACAAATTCCAATCACTCTCTTCCTCCACTAGTGATCATGTTTCGGCATTGACCACCACCCTATCTCCTCCCTGCTGATACTCAATAGTCTTTACTGGAGTTTCAGGCTATCAAGGACAAAGAAGCCAACCAGATCTTCAGTCCAAGTTCTCCTCACTTTTTACACTTCCACAAACACACTTAATTCCATTTAGTCAAGGGCGTGGTCTGCACTCACACCAACCTCTCCTTTCTCTACAATGGAATGGTTCCAGTGAGAATTGGAAAATTGTGACATTAAATAATAATATCTCGAGGAGGACTGGTAGCTGAGTCTAGGTTCCACCTGAAGTTTCTTCTTCTCTACCCCTAGCCATGCTAGGTTTTCATTTTCCACTGTTGCCCATGACATCCTCATGGGTTAGTTGTAAAGTCTGCACAGAGCATTAGAAATCAAAACAAGCATATAATATATATTCTATCTGCATAGTAAATAGAGATTCTCCAGAACCCAGACTATGCGCTACCCAGATTGTTTTTATATCCATGCTTTGCAAAGGAAAATTTCTGCTCTACTTATGCATGAAGTCATCCATTATAATCTGAGTGTCAAAGTAGTTGGAGATTGGGCGTCTCTGAGGGATGCGGAGCAGAAGGAAGCAGCTGGTTGGGTTTGGGTTCACAGAGAGGTCACTGTCAGGAACAATGGGTGCTCTGCCCTCTGAAGCATTTAAGCTATAAAAAGCTCCAATGTCATTTACATACCTTTAGTCGTGCTCATTCCAGGACGTGTTATTGTGAAGTTGAAATTTGCAATGCATTGAAATTGAAATTTAATAATTGCATGAATGAGCAGGTGAGTGTATAACAGCATAGAATGTTATAGAAACACATGAAATATTTACATTCAAGTGTATTCCATGGCATATTGCATGTAAAGTCATCTTCATTGCCTTTTCACATTTTCACACATGTTCATGCTTGTTGTATACTTGCTGCCAATAACTACCAGGTCTACCAACCTCTTCTGGACAGTGACAAAGAACATAAAACACATTTCCATGCATGCCATTGAATCAGTTGTGCACCATGCAAAGCAAGCAGGCTTGATTTCTTCAGTAAGCTTTCATGTTTTATCCTGCTCAGGGTCAAAGTGGATCCAGAGCCTATCCTAGGATCATTGGGTGTGAAGCACCCTTGGTGGGATGCCTGGATATCACAGGGCACCATGCACACACATTCACACCTAGGGGCATATTAGTGTAGTTTGAAAGGAAACCCATCTAGACATGGGGGATGTGTGAAACTACACAATGTAACCCAAGATTAGGACTGAACTAGGGACCCTGGAGCTGTGAAGCAACAACGCTACATACTGCGCCATCATGCTGCAATAGGACTACATAAAAAGTATATGGATTAAAATTCATATAGTCTACCATATTTACAACGTACCAAGTGCACCTAAAACAATTAAAGTCAGGTTTTAATATTGTTGTCGAATTAAAATCCAAAAAAGTTGCTCCATTTTAGCACAGCTTAAGTGTATTAATCATTCATATGGCTAAAGTTCCACTAAAGCAGAGGTGTCCAAAGTCTGGCCACAGGGACCAATGTTTCCCATGGGCAGATGTTAATTGGCCCGTGGCTTCTCTCTTAGAACGTATGATAGGTGGCAATTTTTCCTTTCACCTGATGGTGGCAGCAGTCTATGTTAACACAGCTAGCTAGCTAAACTTCAAGAGCTTTTTTTTTCTTCTGACAGCATCTGCAAATTAATTTATAGAATGATATTTAGTCCTGGCTACAGACAAAAAGTGCAAAATTAACAGTAAGATGAGGGCAGTTTCAAAAGGATTAGAAACCACTAAGCATGGAAAACCTTTCGTGAATTCTTGTAATTGTCTTTTTTTTTTTTTTTTTTTTCTTAGAGTGTCCCATGAGTTTTGGGGTCATCCTATGCTGTCCTTCTATTGGTAGCTTTTAGATCAGCGTCATAACAGCACTCACACTCTGAGACCTTTGGTCACAAAGGCACTAAAATGCCTGCGGTTTACACCCATCTCAATTCACAACCAAAGAATTATTTCACACTTTTTTGATCACATTGTTTAAGAATTCTGCTTCATCGTGTTCCCTATGTATCTCCATGTTATTGTTAATATTAAAGTCTCACCAGACAGGAGAACTGAATGAATCCCACAAGCAATATACAAACATTACACAGTGGAATTAAGGGAAACAAATTCAGCTGTCAGATATATAAATAGTCAGGGTGGTGGGTCAGCCATTAAGGCCCAGTGCTTGTGACCGAAAGCTTGTGAATTTAATTCCCAGGATCTCCAGAGCACCATTACAGCACCCATGAGCACAACCCTTTACTCTCAACTGCTCAGAAATGTGTGGTTTCTTCTTCACTTGTAAGTCACTTAGGATAAAAGCATCTACAAAATAGAAATAGAAAGTGCAAAGAAAAAAATGTAATGGTTCCATTCTTTTGAAATGAATTTATCTGGGATTATATGTCATCGACTGACACAAAATGGTACACCAAATTGAAATGAGTGGATAAACTATATAGTTTGCGAAATTAGATGCAAAAATAAATGTAACAGTAAACAGTCATTGCATACGTATTTAACCCTTGAAAACAAATCTAATTTAGGTCACATAATTAGTTGAATGGAGTGTCACGTGATCTTAACATAAATATGTCTGTTCCTTGAAGAACCCAGAGTATGTTTGAGAACATATCTAAACGAACAGCATCATTTTGACTAGAGGAGACCATCCAGAAAACGTCAGTGACCAGGTAAAGAGGGGATTAGTCAGAGACGCAACCCTTTGGATTATTGCTATTTGAGAGATTTATCGGAGGCATTTTCATTGATGTGTACAAGCCACAGATAATGTTTCTATCCAGATCAATATGTGCTTACACTTTCTGACGTGATGCACAGCAGAACTTTACAGCTCAGTGGAGAATTAAATATAGAACACAGTACAGGTCAAAAAGCAGAGGTCATCTGAGAAATGCCTTTGGGCAGTGCTTATATGTTTACAGAATATACAAAAAAAAAAAAATAGCAGGTGAATTATCCGTACATGGCCAGTCGCATTGGTTGTCCTGTACTCATTTGCTCTATGTTCTGTTCTTTCATTTTGTTTCCTTGCAGCATCTTTCAAGAGGAATTGAAACCTTCACAGCCTAACTGATGTTAAGAGGAGCTGAGATCTTTTCGTGCCTGGAGTCTGGCACTGATGTATTAGTTATGAGAATGAAAACTTCAGATAGCCGGCCGTGTGTGTGTGTGTGTGTGTGAGATTGTGAATTCTGTTTACCGTACCTGTACAGTAAATCTAGACACAGCATTTAACTTCCAAGTCAAAAGAGCTGAATATAATATCTATTTTAATGTAACGTGATAATATAGGCATCTAAAAGGCAATAAAATAAATGTATGTTCTTCGTGTAGCTATTTAAACTCATTCAATTTCAGAAATGTCAGTGCTGGAGATTTTTTCGGCAGTTTCCTTAGCCATATTATTTGGAGCCATAATATCGATGTGTGATGGCACAGACGCTGCCCTCACAATCAGCACGGCTCATAGAGGTGTCAGACTCTTTCATAGCTGGAAATGAATAGCCCTCCACTTTAATTGAAAACGGACTGATTGCCGAAGGTGAAGGAAAATGGATTTTCTTCATCTCCTCCACTCTTTTTCTCTCTCTATTAGCACAAGACAGGCTAAATGAATAACTTTGGCTGCTGAGTCTCATGTGCAAAGTGAGTTGAAACATACAGCTCTGGGACGACTCGAGCTCGCTTTATTCCTTTATTGCTTTACGCAATCGGAACGATCTTTTATCTGTGGTGGTGGACCAGCATGAGAATATATTGTGGTATTGTGTTGGAAATACAATATAAAACAAATGTTCTTATTCCAGGAACACTGGGCACAAGGCAAAAGTGAGAGGTATATTATCCAGTCGAAGACAAACTCATTGTGTCATGCTGTTATTAGCATCAGTATTATGTGCAACATTGGGAACAGAAATATATGCCCATGCAGGGGCTTTGCCTAGCTATAGCCTTCTACCCAACGTGGGGCTTTGCCCAGCAGAAGGTTTCAGTTCAGTAAGTGGCTTTATCCAACAGGAGGCTTCTGTCCAACATGGAGCTTTATCCAATTTGAGGCTTTGCTCATCAGGATACTTTTGCCCAAACAAGGACTATGCCCAAGCAGATACTTATGCTCAAGCGGGGGCATTTTGCAGACAGCCTTATCCAGAGCAACTTACATTCCTCTGATCTATAAAACTAAGCAGTTGATGGTTAAGGGCCTTGCTCAAGGGCTGGGCAATGGCAGCTGGGCCTAGCTAGAGATCTCAAAGTAACATGGGGTCATGGCCTGCAGAGGGTTTCTGCCAAACATCAGACTTGTCCACAGCAGTAGGTTTCTTTCAACCTGGGTCTTTGCCGAGCACGAAGACTCTGCCCAAGCAAGGACTTTGCCAAAAAAGAGCTTTATGCCTAACCAGGGGTGTGGCCCAGCAGGAAGCTTTCATTTTACCCAACATGGGGCTTTTGCCCAGCATGGGGTTTTGCCCAGCACAAGGCTTCTTCCTAGCCAAAGTAGGATGCTTCTGCCTAACTAAGGGCTTTGCCCAGTAGGACACTTTTGCCCAACTAGGGGCTCTGGCAAAAAAAAAAGAGACTTATGCCCAACCAGGGGCTTTGATCAGTTTACTTCTACCCAACATAGGGGTTTGCCTATCAAGAGGCTTTGTCCGGCATATAGCTTTACCCAGCAGGAGGCTTCTGCCCAGCCAGGGGCTTTGCTCGGCTATCCAGCTTACTTCCACCAAACATGGGGCTTTGCCTATCAGAAGGCTTTGTCCGGCATGCAGCTTTACACAGCAGGAGGCTTCTGCCCAGCCAGGGGCTTTGCTCAAGCAGACACTTTTGTCCAGTATAATGCTTTGCTCAACATGGGGCTTCTTCCTTACCATGGAAAAAGGGTTCTTCCCAACCAGTGTCTTTGCACAAACACAGCCCTTGTCCAGCAGTAGGCTTCTGCCACTGAGAGGGTTTACGAGACATATGAAAGCCTGAAATCTATGTGTACTTTGTGTCTGAGCCTCTCAGTTGAATATTGGGTTGAACAGCTGTAAGGGAATCTTGGTGAAGCATGTTATTTATTACCTGTATTTTCTGATCACATGACACACAAATAACTTTTTCTGGGGGGCTTAAAGCAGCCATATATCTGTGTGTGAGTGTGTGTGAGAAAGGTGAATGTGTTATATCACAGTATATTTGTGATTGAAACGCACGCTCCTCAGGCGTACACCCCGCCGCAGCATCTTTCTGGATCAATAAATAATCCACTCGCCTGACCTTGAGTGAGATGAGGATGGAAAATTATATGATTGGTCCTTGTGGAGAAAGGTCTCGTCTCTGGCCGTTCTCCACTCCGAGGGCTCAGCAGATGAAAGAAGAAGAAGAAGCGGATATGCTGCACTAGGTGACATTAGCTTTGATCAGGGCCCAAACAGAGCGCACGCTCTCAACTCCTTTCAGCAGACGCATTTCCAAATAAATAAATAAATAAATAAATAAATCAACCCCTCAGTGACATAATTCAGGCCAATGATGATACTCATATTAATGCTGAAATGAAGTAGAACTGAAACTGAAGAACTCTGAGGAAACTCTAATGAACCAAGTATTCGGATTAATTTGAGGAGGAATTTGGATTTGTGACTTAACCACAAGATAACTAATTTGCATACATTTGCATAATGTTCCCGAGACGTAATGTTGTTGATATGTATGTTAAGCATAGGACTTTGGTGGTTCTTTTTTTTTCCTCCTCATATAGGACATGTTTTCACAAACCTGTTCATAAATACACATAGAATATAAGCTTTACAGTATTTCTATCTTTATTCAGAGTTTACTTTGGTGAGTTAGGATAGTTGTTACTTTTTTAAAGTCTACAATGTGCTGTAAAATTTCATCATTGTGTACACTCCCTCATGGCAATCCATGATGTTTTCGAATGTGTATCCACAGGTTCAGCTGTTCTGCTCTCTGCACTGCACCCGGAGTTAAAGAAATCTCACTTTGGGCAATGTGAGCAGTAGGAAAGTCGACACACACACACACACACACACACACACACACACACAGACACACACACAGACACGGGGTGCAGCAGTATGACTCGGTCACACACCTGCCACCTGTACTGGATTGTGACTTGAAGCTACACCTGGTCTCAGTGGAGGCATTGAGCCGTGGAAATATTCAAGGATTGTATTTCCCTGGAGTGCAGCGGCATACATGATGCACTGCTGCTGAGCTGGCGAGGGAACAACAAGTGACCAGCCAAAATATACACCGGAATATTCTTTGGAATAATATAATTCAGTAATGTCAAACCACAAGTATGTTATACATGTTGTATATGGAAGGACATGTTGTAAAACCAATACAGAATTATCCCAAACTAATCCCTAATACTCAATCAAACTCAATCAAATTGGCTTTTCAGCCATATTAGACAACATTAACAATGTGAATGTGGTTAAAATGGAAAAAAAAAAAAACAAAAAAAAAAAAACCAAACATGCTGCTTACTAATGTTGTATTCAGAGCCAGGAAGGAATCAAGTCATGTCTGAATCATTTTCTGTATGAAATACAGCCTGAGCTACAAAGGATACATGTACGTTCCCATTTTTACAGACTGGCTGGCAGACTGGATTATGGGATGCAGGACAACAAAGGACACACACGTCTTGCCTTCAAAGATAAAGACTGGAAAAAAGATCACACAAAATAACTCATCACACAGCCGGAGGACATGAACGACTTCTACCCAGCACTACCAATCCAGGATGTTTCCAAGTGTTATCACCAATGTTGTTTAATTTATTCATTTTCATTTCAGTAACTACATTACTCTGGTCACACTGGATCCTGGGAATGCTGGGTGTGAAGTGGGAATACACCTTTGATTGGTCTTAATCAGCATCCAACACCTCTAAATGTTAGGGATTGTGGTTTTACACTGTGGTTTGGTCGTCATGCTCTTTCAGTGGAATTATTCTCTTTTTCAGAGCGATACCAAAGCTTCCTCTTACACAGTGTTTGATAAATGTGTTCTCAGGAACCCCGAGACAGAGCATTAAATCCACTTTTCCCCCTCCCCAATGCAACTGTACAGGTATTCAGTGTTCTCGATTGAAACTGTGAGCTAGCAGAGCTACTTAGGGAAAGAGTTATGAGTCATGAACTTAAGTGGTTTTTAAAGTTGTAAGTCTCTCGAAATGTCATCTTGTTCTGCAACTAGATATAATCCTTAATCCTTAACAGAGGATTCACTGTGTTCACTGTCTCACCTATGTACGGTTCGAATCACTAAGCAACAGCTCTCACATCCAGGTGGAACGGTGTGTTAGACGATTAAACATGACAATTTAAAAATGTCAGAGGAAAATTGTTATAGAAGACAGAGGCGCTTCGAGTGCTTTTTCTGTGCCTCGTCATCTCAAGGTTTTATACCCATCGTTCTTAGATCCTGACAGTCGATTCGTACTTGTTTCTGAAAGTTTACTCCACTGCTGCGACTGCGTTCCCACCACTAGCGTCCTGAAGCTGTCCATGCTGGGTTTAAATGTGAGAGGTGATCCAACAAGTGGACAGGGAGAGAAAAGGTACTGGAATATAGAAACACAGAAGAGTGCTCCAAACACTTCATGAAGTTCAGTAGTAAACTCAATGCTTTTCATATAGACCTATGTCCTATAGCGTAGATACGATAATCACGGTACAACATTTCAGCGAGGCTATGAAAGAACTGGAGAAGAACTGTACGTTTCCCTCACAGTATGTGTGCTCGCCGTCACAACAAACATTTTACTCAGTCGTTTCAGCCTTATAAAAGTACGTTGCTGTTGTTTTTTGTTGTTCTTTCAGCCGCTCCCATTAGAGGTCACCACAGCGGATCATTGGTCCAAATATTTGATTTGGCACAATTTTTACACCTGACGCAACCCCTCCCATTTTATCCGGGCTTGGGACCGGCACTGAGTGCGACTCCGAGTGGCTGGGGTTTCCAGTCTGGCAATCAAACTCAGGCTGCGGAGGTGAGAGCGCAGGATCCTTCCTTACAAAAGTACATTATAAGCCCTTTCAACAGCATAACACAAATATAACAGCACGACGAATACTGATTCCAATGAAAATAGACTTTCTTAGCTTGCCTAATTATGCACGATACTCCACAAGACATTCATGTGGCTTCTCCAAAAGTCATGATCTGCTCTGCTTTTCTGTATCGGTTCAGCATCCTTTAGAGATCTGACACACATCTGACGGACTTAGCATTATTACTCTGTTTTATTAAAAGGAAAAAATGGTGCACATGTGCATTAAAATCGGAGAGGTGTCAGATCCTGTTCCAGAATGATCCGGCACAAATGAAAGTAATAACAAAAAAATTTTTACTTTCCGCACATAATTCCAAGGGGAAAAATAACTTAAGCCCTATGAGCCACAAGTATCACAAAAGTTGATCTGCCTCTCTTCAAGTCTCCAGGATGATCATTAAGGGAGTACAGGCACCTAGATGATGAAACAGAGTCTCTCACTGCCAAAGTTTGAAGTCCTACCTCTTAGAAAAGCACTTAAATGAACACTACGTATGGTCCATGCACTAAACAAAGCAAAAATGAGAAGTATTTTGTTTTTTTGACCCCTTAGGCTTTAATGGAACAGTGTACAAAAATGTATTGGAATTATTCCGTCATTTAAAGCTGAATAAATATTAAATAAAACACTCGCACATGTGTATAGTGAATTTAGTCGTGACCTGAGCTGTGTAAAAGAGTGCATTCAGAGCCGCGGGTTGCATATCACTCTCCAATCCCTCTCGACTAATTTACAGCAGATCATATCAGCTGACAGAGGTCACAATCGGCTGACAATTATTTAATTTTTGACATTTCAAATTGTCACGTTTAATTGTCATGTTAGAGCTGTTGCTTGGTGATTTGAATCATAGGTACTGCAGGTGAGATAGTAAATCCTCTGTTAAGGATTAAGGATATCTAGCTGTAGAACAAGATGACATTTAGAGAGACTTACAACTTTAAAAAGCACTTAGAGTCATGACTCATAACTCTTTTCCTGAGTAGCTCTGCTCACTGCCACGTCAATCATTAAAACACTGAATACCTGTACAGCTGCCGTAGGAGTGGGAAAAGAGGATTTAATGCTCCACTTTGGGGTTCCTGGGGACAAGTTTAGCACTAACACTGTGTTAGAGGAAGCAACATGGCACAGTCAAAAGTATGTGGACACCTGACCTTCATACATACATGTACTTTTTGAACATCACATTACAGATTTAGCTCTCATTTGCTGCTATAATAACTCTCTATACAAATTCTTTCATGTCGTCATGAAGGTCACTTTGTGCACAGCGGCATTGTCATGCTAGAACAGCTTTGGGCCTCTAAGTTCCAGCAGGAGAATCAGAAAGAGCTTTATTGCCAAGTGTGGTCACAGACAATGAATTTGACTTAGTAAGCGAAGCTTCCAGTACGTCTCCAAATATGACAGCAAGACACATAATAATAAGAATTTCCTCCTGAAGTCCACGATCAGTTCAACCTTCCTTCTGCATGACTCTTCCTGGATGAGGCCGATGATTGTGGTGTCATTTGCATGCTTCAGGAGCTTGGCAGAGGTGTTTATAGAGGTGCAGTCATTTGTGAAGAGGGAGAATAGCAGGTGGGAGAGCACACATCCCTGAGGAGCGCTACTTTGAAGGTTCTGGATGTGAATTTTCCCAGCTTCACTAGCTGCTCTCTGTCTGACAGAAAGCTGGTGATCCACTGAGAGATGGTGGTTGGCACAGAAAACTGTGTTAATTTAGAAAGAAGGGGATCTGGAATGATGGTAGTGAAAGCCGAACTGAAGTACACAAACAGGATCCTTGCAGAGGTCCCTGGTCTGTTGAGGTGTTGCAGCATATAATTCAGTCCCATATTGACTGCATCATCCATTGACTTGTTGCTCGATAAGCAAACTGAAGGGGGTCCATCAAGGGTCCTGTGATGTCCTTCAGGCAGGCCAACACCAGTCTCTCAAATGATTTCATGACCATAGATGTAAAAATGACAGGTCTATAGTCGTTCAGTCCTATCATCTTGGGTTTCTTTGGGACTGGGATGATGGTGGAGCATTTGATGCAGGAATGAACTTTACACTGCTCCAGTGATCTGTTTGTGAAGATGGAAGACAGCTGGTCATCAAAGACTTTCAGAGAGGCAGGCGAGATACTGTCTGGGCCTGAAGCTTTCCTGATCTTCTGTTTCTGGAAGAGCCAGTACACATCCTCTTCACAGATCCTAAGTGCAGACTGAATAGCAGGAGTGGGGAGAGGTAGGTAGCAGGTGTTGACGGTTGCGTGGTGAAAAGGTCAGAGCAGGTGTGTGGTGTGAGACTGCCCTTATCAAATAGAAACAATTCAGGTTAGCAGCCAGTTGTTGATTTCCTACAGATGGTTGATCATGAACAGAGGGGATGATGTCTTGTAGTTGGTGATGTCTTTCAGGCTTTCCACACTGATGCAGCATCATTGACTGAAAGCTGTTTTTTCAGCTTTTCAGAGTAGCTTCTCTTAGCCACTTATCTCTTTTGTCTGTATGTTTTTGGGCTGATTATGCAAGAATTTGTCTCTACTTTTGTAAGCCTCTTCCTTGGCCTGACAAAGGTGTCTGAAACCATGATTTGTCACTGTTCTAAGTTAAATAAGTCTTGGTGGGACCACACATGTCTTTGCAGAAACTGATGTATGATGTCACAGTATCACTGAGCTCATCCAGATCACTGGCTACAGCTTCAAACACACTCCAATCAGTGCAGTTGAAACAGGCTTGTAGTTCCAATTCTGCTTCACTGCTCCATCTCTTTATAGTCCTTACTACAGGCTTGGCAGATTTAAGTTTCTGCCTGCAGGTCAGGAGAAGATGAACCAGAAAGAAATCAGAGTGTCCCAAAGCTGCTTTGTGAACAAAGTGATATGCATCCTTTATTGTGGTGCAGCAGTGGTCCAGTATGGTTCTGTCTCTTGTTGGGCTTGTAATGCACTGTCACGGGAAGTTCACGGGTGATGTTTAATCCCGAAGAATAATAATGAGTCTGGGTGTTGCTGCTGTGTGTCTGAAATTTGATCAGCCAGATTTTGTAGCGCTGCACTCATGCAAGCTTGAGGAGCGATGTAAACACTGACTAGAAAAAAGGAGGAAAACTCTTGCGGCAAATAAAAAAGGCTTGTGGTTTATGAAGAGCACTTCTAAATTAGGACAGCAGATCGTCTTCAAAGTTGTTATATCTGTGCACCAATTTTTGTTGATGTAAAAACATAGTCTGCCGCCTCTCATTTTCCCCAATGACTCCACGGTGTGATCCACTCTGAAGAGCTGGAACCCTGACAGATATAATACGCTGTTTGGAATGGATTCGTTTTTTTCATGAAGCAAAAGCAGCGGAGCTGAAAAAGTCCTTGTTTGTTCAGGTGAGGAGAAGTAGTTCATCTGTTTTGTTGGTGAGGGAGCAGAGCTTCGCCAGGTGAATTGTTTTTGGAGCTTTACGAGTGCGCCTGCATGCTTCCCTTGTTTGCGTCTCTTGGAGCGTTTCTCCAGGACCTCAGCTCCTCTGAGTAAGATGTCCAGTAAAATGTCTGAATGGCCAAAAATCTGCAAAAGAAATTGACATATGTGCACTGCCTAACATTCAGCAGTTTGTCCCAGGTAAAGTGATTGAAAAAAAAGTGACTAAAGACAGGACAAACAAACAATAATGACAAAAACACTGGGGAGCTCCTAACCCAGGAAGCCATCCGTGGAACCATCTTGGATATCAGTGATGGGAAACTGCAATGCTACATCATCCAAAGACATTCTAAGCAAACTTTGTGGCAATATTTTAGGGAAGACCCCCATATTGGTGTGATGTCAAGTGTCCACAAACGTTTGACCATATAGTGTATTCCATCACTGTCAAGAAAATAATAATGCCATTGGAAGAGCATGGTGACCAAAATCAAAGTGAAACCACAACCTCTACTATTTAGAGCAGTTGGATACTGATGTAAGCCAAACAAGCCTGTATTCCCTCCTCACGCCCAGCATTCCCATGGATCCATGGTGACATTGACCAGGATACTAAAGAGTACTTTCTGCTCCACAGGTTGCACATCACTATCTAATCCCACTTGGCTAGTTTAGAGCTTAGTTTTATTCCAACACCACTGAGGCTGGAGTTGACCATGGCTCAGAGTCATTATCATCCTAGAAAGCCCTCCCAGATGCTGCTTCTAGACATCATCCTCTATTCAAGCAAAGCCAGACCTGAGCTTCCATGCTGTGTGCTCTCAGTTCCAGAATCATTTTAACAATCAGTCATTACTTGAATCATGTAATATGATAAATAATACATTTCTTTGTACATATTTATTTATTTATATACAGATTTATATGTCTTTGTCATTAACAGTGTAGCTTAACAAGCACTGAAGCTGGAAATGTCATTTGTAGCCTGTGTATGGCTGGTATATGAAGTCACATTCTTTGCTGTTGTTAATCAGCACTAATGAAAGAGCCTACTGTGGAAGAAAATGACTCAACAACTACATTTTTTGAATTAATGGTTGTGTTTTCCAAGTAGATAACTGCTGTGAGTTTTACATTTACACTCATCTCAACCTCATACCATCCTATTAAATGTGAATTATTGCCTCCCAGTGAAGTGGGCATGGCCACTGTGCCTGTCAGTCTCAGCGAGGATCCTCCTTCATTTTCCATAATATTAAATCGCATTATATTTCATTTCAACCTTGCATTATATTTGGAACAGCTCCAAATCACAGAGTATTGGCTGTCTTATATTCATCCTTCACACACTGATTTGTTGACGATGTACCGAAATGTGCATCATCTACACTCGGCTGCTTCTGATTCGACTCTAAAGCTGCAGATGCTCCGTGACACGATGCCATGGTGTTGATAGATGTCACGCTGCATCACACAGAACTCACGGCTTGATCTGCACCAGATATTAACAGCAATGAGTGAGGGAAGAGCGACAGGGGGCTTCTCTCAGGGGCATGTAAGCTAGCATCAATTTAGGTAAGCATCAATTTAAAAGGCAGGACTGAAATTAAATTAATCCACAAATTTTAATTGATTATTCTCAAGAAAATATTTAAACTAATATGAATAAATAACTTAATAGGCTGTGAAATCCTTCACCACATCATCATCAATTGCAAATAAACAGTAAAACTACAGCACGTGACTAAAAGTTGGATACACAACGATCGCTGCTTCCTAAATCGTGTAGCATTGTATCATAACACAGCAGATTCAGTGGTATTCATGGGCAAATATTGACTGCACTGTAAAACCGGATAAGTTCATTTAACTCAAAAAAATCTGAGGAAACGTTTTAAGTTGATAAATCAATTTCTTTAAGCCAAATACACTTAAATATAACAAAAAATTAACTCAAACTTTGTAATTTAAAATTAATTTTTGTTAGATTTAAGTGTATTTGGCTTAAAGAAATTGATTTATCAACTTAAAACGTTTCCTCAATTTTTTTTGAGTTAAATGAACGTATCCGGTTTTACAGTGTAGTTGTCCTAAGAACCAAAATCGTATTGTATCGCGTGGAAGACTGAGATTTATAATCCTTAAACTGCATGTGAAAAATAATTAGATTTAAAAAAAAAAAAGAATCATGTGAAAATAAACAATTCAGGTGTAAAAACAAAATTGCATGTGAGAATAAATGAATCATGTGTAAAAAAAAAACTACATTTAAAAATATACCATGTGAAAAACCATCAGTAAAAAAATTAGTCATGTAAAAAAAAAAAAAAAAAAAGGCAAACTTGACAACACATGATTACAAAAAAAAAGAAAACAAAATTGAATACATGAATGAAAATAATGAAACATGGAAAAAAAATCTAACATGAAAATATTACTTTTTCATGTTTAACATTAACATGCACGATATGAAAGTGTGTTAACATGACACGTGAAGCTAATCTAAAAAAACAAACAAAAAACAAACAAAAAAAAACCCCATAAATTTCAATTGTGAAATGTATGACTTTTCTTTAAGGGGTTTTGGTGTAAAAAGTAAAAAAATATGTTGTTGTTGTTTTTTTTTTTTGAAGAACTTCACCCAGACAGAAATGACATAGCTTTCAGAAAGATTGGTGGAAAAACACAATGTCTTTCATGCTGTCTTTCAGAATAAATACAGAATGGTCAGGAACAACGTTAGTACGCTCTAAATCCCCCATTGCCACTCTTCCCTATTCTATATATGTCAGTCTGGATTGCAGTGATGGGGAAAAGATAAAGAGCTCAGCTCTGAGCGAAAGCATGCTACACTCATAAATCATTGTGAATGTCGATTTGCTTTACTATTAAATATAATCCTAAATGACTGTAGGTAAACTGCAAATGAATGACATTGTCAGTGTGAAGTATAAGGTGTAAGAGTATATATATAT
>JANDJT010000060.1:2611666-2623960 GCA_024331685.1 Stegophilus panzeri
CCTAATTATGAATTATATTTTGGAATTGTAGGGAGGCATCAGCATTAAAGTCAGTCTTTAGGATGTTCAGCAAATATTCAGTATAACCTTTGAATGTCACCATATTGGTCATGAGTTTGTTTTGAAAAAAAATCACAAGATCCTATTCACTCAATATTAACATTTCCCTCAAAAATAAATGGGATCCAAAGTTTAACTATACGTTTATGTATCTTCATCAATGCATAATTTTAGTACACATAGGAAACTCTTTTCCATTACTAAGTAATTTCACTTTCTTTTACTCTTTGATCTGTTGCTTTGTATAATTTGTATTTAAATGTAAATACAGATCTTAATGTAAATATAGATGTTTTATTTTATTAAATCAGTTGGTTGTCAACATTAAACAGTCCTTTTTTGTCAGTCCTAGCTTTTCTTTTTTACACCAGTGTTAATTCAGAATTCTTTGGGGAAAACAACAACAACAACAACAACAACAACAACAACAACAAAAACAATAATAATACGTATTCACACCATTTGCATGCAAGACAGCTCACAATTCTCTCAATTCAATAATATCATCGTACAATATTTTACTTTGACGTCATGCATTGCACAGGATGTATTGCTGACAAAAAAAAATAAAAATAATCTTTTCAGTTTTGTGCCCAAATACAAAAGCATCTTAAAATAGTACATCCAGCACATCTACTTAATGTACACCTGAATCTCTCAGCTAAATGAGTAGATGATTGCGCAGTTGAGTAAAAATTACTTTCTCAATCAGTAAATACCAGCTGTGTTCCAGATGCCATTTAGTGCAATTTGATGAATATATTAAGATAAGGTAAATGTTAATTGTTTATCCAAGAAATAAATGCATAAATAAAAGTGGCACATTGAGCAGATTAACTGAAAAAGATAAGCTGCAGTGATGCTTGTTTTAGGATCTGATTTTAATTACATCATTTTAATTTCCTTTTTTTCGTACATACTGATTAATAATGTATAAGGCCAACTGCTTTAGAAATTGCCCAAATCAATGAACCTATTAATTTCACACCAGTACAACAGCCTTTGAAACTATTGCTTTATGTTTGTTTGTTTTCTTTTAAATCACAGGAAAAAGCCCCCAAAAAGTGTACATATGTATACTAGGAATAAAACACTCAGTGGTTGTGTCATTATAGGAAAATAATATATACTGTAATAGGGTGGTTCCATGAAATAAAGCTCCTGAAATGTATTATTTTCCTATAACAGCACATCCTGAAGTGTTCTGTTTCTCTTACAACACAGGAATTCCTCTGTCCTGAAAACTTTACAAAGCACAATGACTGTTACAAAACAGCTGGCACTGGAGACTCCTTCCATAAATGTTTAATAAATCATATTACAGAAAATGTGTAATTATGGATATGGTGGATATGGATATGGATATGTTTTTAATCCATTTGTATGGAATATATTCCATGAATGAGCCATTAATAAAGAAATGATAAGGTATTAGAATGAGCGCATTAATATAAACCTGTGATTTATAGCTGCAGTACTGTCAAAGAAAATGAATCTACACCTTCTGACCAGTAAGAACTGAAATCCAATAACGCTGTGGTATAAATAAAAGTAATGACTTCGAAATGATTCTAAACTGGATGATATTATCTGCTGTATGATATCATTCAACTGTAGATCAAGACCACAGAAATGAACTCGTCCTCATCCCCGTTTTCTTCCACTAATTGCCGTGACCTTGATATGGGACGGTGGGAGGTCTGCATCACCCAGCGGGCTGGAGTGTTAATTACATTTTCAACCCATTAAACAATACCGATGTTTATCAAGTGGCCAAGGAGATTAAACAGTAGTTAACTGACTGACATCCGGACTGCTTTTTGCTTCCTGCTGCCACGGGCCGATGAGTTTATAAGTCAACATGGCTGCTGTTCTCGCTGTCTGTCAACATTAGATCAGTTTATGAGGTATCAGCTAACATCTGCTCTGAAGAATCCGAGTGCTTCCACAACAGTAGTGTAAAAGTCATCAACATAATGAATATAGAATGATATTTAGCAAAAAAAAGTTGCTAGAAAATAGTATGCCATAATTTGGATACAGGTTAGCATATATGGAATTAGCATATATAGGGTGAAATCAGGTAAATTTGTATACTTTTTGGCATGCAGTTTTCTCCAATAAATGGCAAAGTGACAAACTACATAAGCAAAGATTATTTGCTGCATTGGCTATGGAAATTCAAAGAGCTGGGAATGGGTTTGCATGATAAGTTTCCTCTGTTCCAGCACTTCTGTTCCGAAAGAAGTGCATGGTGCATATTTTCTAATGTAAAATCCATAGCTTCAAGGCAGAACACACAGCTGTGTTAATTAATCCATGCAAATGTGAATATCTGTAATTGACAATTAAAAGATTATGACTTATTAGAAAATGTCAGTAACGTTTTATTGTATTCATTTTTATTATATTGACTCTTTATTGTATTAATGAAAGAGCCAGTTTGATTCATTAACTAATACTTAAAGCTTACTATTTTGTACTTTCTATATTAACAAGTTAATAGCCCATGATGCTTTGGGAGAGAAATAAGATAAATCTGCTGCATCACTTTTTATAGTCCACACTTCAAATGCAATTAAGCTGAAGAGCACCAAAAAAATGCCAGTTTGCAGCAAAATGTCTACAAAAAAAACCATAACAATGCAGGAAATTATTAAAAAAAAAAAAAAAAAGTAATCCTGTATGAGTTTACAGTTATTGCGACTTGATGCAGTGTCTTCCGTCTGTCGGATGCAATACACACAACGCTCGAGGTGAACAAACTGAAATGTAGGACTCATTGAGGGATAGTCGGAGTCTAATGGAGCTCTCAGAGGAGCAGACGAGCGCTCTATCTCTTCCCTACAGCCGTCCGCAATCCTCCACTCAGAGGAGTCTCATTAGTGCACGACCGAGATATTATTCACTTTCCAGATTAGAAAACATGCTGTTCACACAATAATGGAGCACAAATATGCGTGTTTGCTGCCCTCGGCCATTAAAACAAAAAGCCAGTGTTAAACAAATGAAAAGCTGCACAGAAGTCAAAGATGAGACTTCCAGCTCCTCCTTCAGGATCTTCAGATGTTTACCATGCAGCTGTGAGATACAATCTTTTCAGGAGGTCTTGGATCTGCCTCGGGACTTTGTCCAGTGGGATGTGCTGGATATAGCTCCAACCAGAGGATATCCTTAAGGTAAGGTGTGTGAACCACCTCAGCTGGTTTCTCTCTGTAATCCCAGGATATCCCTAGTGTATTCCCACTTCATGTTCCTGGGAGAGGCTCTTGATCAACCACAACCCTCATAGGGATAAAGAGAGTTCCCTTTCAAAGGGAATTCAACATTACGTGAGCTTCACATTGTGGGACGTGCCCCTGCACGTGACCAGTATCTGAAGCCTGTGTAACATCATGCCTATTTATAGGCCTGCCGTGATCAAGAGACATGGCAATAAGCGCATCATATAAAAAGGGCACCTGTGAACCACGCCGTCAGCCTTATTATCTTCAGCAAGTCAGTCATTTGTGTAATGCTCACAAAAAGACTCTTCATTTCATTTCATGGGTTTCAGAGCCTTGCAGATCTGGGCCAGCCATTGCCAACGCAGCCAGCTGGCTCAGGTCCTGGGGATCTCGTATGGATCTCATATGTTAGAGGAGCTGGGGCCTCTCACTCTGTCTTCTGGGTCTGGCTCTCTGCCAGATTTTGGAGCTCGCTTCGCAACTCCTCCTTCTGCTATGGAAAGAAAAAATACTTGGGCATAACCATATACAAGCCATATTTATAACCACAGCTATTTAGCTATGCCAAAGGTGGAGGAGGCACTTGAGAGCTCCCTCTCTCCATCGATGACAGGTAATAAAGGGGGGCTGGCTTTGCCATCCAAGCCATGTAAGGCCGCCTTGGTGTTAGTAGGCAAGGCCTATGTGGTAGTGGGTGTTGCTTGTGGGTTGCTGCATACAATGGCAGTGTTGCAGGCCTACCAAGCAGACCTGCTGATTGAGCTCGGCATACAGCGGCATTCAGCCAGTTCCCTCCCCCTCGTGCCGAGTTTGCTGTATCAGAGGATGTGAGAATGTATCAGAGGACATTAGGTTGTTAGGGCAATTCTCCCCCAGTATGACTGTAGGGCCTCCCCTAGCCAAGGCTGTCCCAAGTTTTCAGTCTTCTCTGGTCAGCAAGCTGTCACAGGGCAATGAAAATCTGACACTTTCTCCCCAACAGAATGTGGGAGAGTTAACATCACTAAAAAAAATCATGGGCGGCTGTGGATCAGGTGGTAGAGCGGGTTGTCCACTAATCGTAGGGTTGGCGGTTTGATTCCCGGCCCACATGACTCCACGTGCCGAAGTGTCCTTGGGCAAGAAACTGAATCCCAAGTTGCTCCCGATGGCAAATTAGCACCTTGCATGACAGCTCTGCTACCATTGGTGTGTGAATGTGTGTGTGTGTGAATGGGTGAATGAGACACAGTGTAAAGCGCTTTGGATAAAAGCGCTATATAAGTGTGCCATTTACCATTTATAAGACCATCTGATAGCATGTAAACTACTGTCAAATGTGTCTCCATGGGTTGTGTTTACTGTAGAAAACGGTTACCAGGTCCAGTTCAGAGCTTGACCTCCCAGGTTCAGAGGTGTGCTCAACACAGTAGTCACCACAGAACAGAGTCGGAAGTTAGTGCAGGAAGTAAGATCCCTCTTGGACAAAGGGGCCATAGAACATGTAACCCGTTCACTGAGGGAGGGAGGTTTTTACAGCTGTCCTGGTCGGCAAAAAAGATGGGACATATATGTTCAAGATGCTGACGCATCAAGATGCTGACGCTCAAACTTATCGTTCCACAGATTCAGTTCAAGGACTGGTATATATATATATATATATATATGTATGAACTATGAATCTCTTTAACACAGCCAGAATTCTCCTCAGAACATTTTACGTTAAAATATCTTCTGCATCTCTGCATCGCTAAAAAGCCTGTAGGAGGAAATTAAAACACACGAGATGAACCATAAAGATCCTAAAATTAGACACTTCTGTTCATTTCAAAAAAGATATTATAGTGAGAAACATTTTCCCATAGGGGTGTTTTTATTATTGAGCATTGTGTTATGTTGTGTGTGCACTCTGTCTGCTTCACTGCTTTTGTAGAGCGAGAAGCTTCCCCTGGAGTTTAATTTGTTCAAATGGCAATTAAGGAACACAATAGATCTCATCAAGGACACGCAGTATCACGCTGAAACATGAAGTGCCATGTTACATATTCGCGCACTGTTCCCCAGTGGGCACGCACCTATTTTAGGATCCAAAAGCACAGCAGTCGGGTCGCCGGGGTAAAAATGAACACCAGCGGAATTAAAGCTGATGCAGTTTAACACCACAGCGGCTCTGTCAGAGTTCAGCAGCAGCAGCTCTGTCACACTCCTTTCTAATGAACCGATTTTACATTCACACCGATCATTTACTCCTCGGGTTTGTTTAGTTCAGGATTCAGAACGTTTGCTCGACTTTTTGTGTAACCAAAACCTGTGAGAATTCAACAGACATGGAACCTGCAGAACTCCATCAATCAACAAGCCAAAACTACATGCAAATAGTAATGCTCAAATAACACGTACTGTACAATATTATCAACATTACTCAAGTCTATTATTCATACTCAAAACAAATTGTCTTTAGAAGTCTATATGAAACTGAAATGTATGCAAATAACCATTTTTTAAAAATAGTTTGTGTCACTATATTGCAACACACACACACACCCTGTTAACTGTTAAACTAGCCCTGTACATGTAACGCTGATCATTAATAGTATATTGAATAGAACACTGTTGATGTATTGTTTTTATTACTTTTTGGAGTTTTTTTTATTTTATTACTTAAATAAAATTAAATAATTAAAAATGCCTGTTTGGTCTCCTTAGTTATTATTATTAAATGGATGAAATTCTGTCATGCACTTACATAGAAAGCAGACTTAAAAGGTGAGACGGTGTTTTATAAATTTATAAATAAATGGAGCAGATTTCTTAGCAGACACATTCATTTAGGGATTTTATGTCATCAAAAATTCAAAATTCAAGAAAAAAAAAGGGCAGAACATAATATGGAAGTATAATAGTGCCAAATGTCCTCAAGGCAAAATGGCATGTTGAATTACATAAACTGAATAAAAATTTATCGCAATAATAATACTTGAATTTTTCTGCCCATCAATCTGACACAAATCGAGAAAAAAAATACCGCACTATGAGTGCTTGAATTAGTTTCTTCTGCAATTCATTGGGTTTGTATATTTTGATTGAAAACAAAATTCCAGCATTCAAAATTCAATGCACAAATATTCACCTTCCTAAAATACGGTTCCAAAATATTCAGTTGTTAAAAATACCATCTTCATTATTCGTCAGGTAATACTTCAACACATTATTTTTCAACCTCACAAATTCAGGCTGCAAAAATCCAGATTAAGAATAATAATAAAATTAAATTAAAGAAGAATAATAAAAATCCTTACAATTACAATAGGGTTTCAGCCCTTCGGCCTTGGATCCCTAATTAAGCAGTCACTCATAGCAGTTAAACCAGATAGAGTTCAACTGAATGTTTGAAACCTGTGAGGTGCATCATGCACTACTATATTGGGCAAAAGCTTGTTCCATTGAAGTCAAGAGGGGTGTCACAGTTCTGTTTCTACAGTATATGGAATATATTGCATTCATGACTGTTTTACTAGGCAGGCAACGAGGAAGTACTGAGGTCAGCCAGGCATCTTGTGTCCTTGTTGAGCAATTGTCAAGGAGGTTCAGCTGGGCCTAGCCAGGACAGCAACAGGTAGCATTTTGTATGTATTTTGTATGTTGTACATTTGTACACAAACATTTACTGAGAATTTTTTGTAAATACTTTTGTGGTTAGTTTCTCTCCTCATAATTAATTTACAGACAACACAGTCGAGGAAGACACACAGCAAGGACATCTGTTCAGGCAGAAATGACCAGGTTTAGCACTTTGTATTCTATAATAACATAATAGTTTACCGGTATGTAGGTAGGCTATGTCTTTTTGATAATTGTAAGAAATCCTTTTCTTCTAGATCCTGTCCAGGACTGTTTGTAAATCGGAAAGGAAAACGACGCTTTTCTGGTGCATGTGCTGTACCCAGCAAACCAAAGCCTTTTCAGGTGGTGTTCCATCTTCTCCCAACTCAGAGTGAGAGGTCTCCAAATGACCAAGAGCAGCTGCTTCACGCTCAAGCAGGATTGGGACGCCGAACAGGACATTTGGATGAAAATATGACTCATGAGGAGGCAAGTAATTTTTGTTCTCGGTCATATGTTGTTTGCCTAATTGAATATGTACAGATGAGTGTCTAGTAGCTTGGTTAATTTAATTATTTCATAATTGTGGTCTCATTTTCCCTGTAAAAGATATGTGATGTGCTCTCTGAATTATACCCGATGTTGAAGGATGTCACTGGTGGTTGGCTGTTTTACAGAACAGGAGGTAAGAATTGGAGGCAGGTATAGTATTGGTTATCGCTTCATTAACTTGTGTAGGTGTAATATAGATGTGTAGGTATGTGTATAACCTATAATGGTTTTGCATCTATATGTTTTTTCACTTAAAGGTGGTTGGGAACATAGAAAACTTGTTGTGGTGGCCCCTGCAGCCTGTGGCTATACAGGAAAGATACTAAAATCATCAAGAACAAAAGAGAATACTGTTATATATGTAGCTCCACTCCAGGAGGAGCTTGACACTACTCCATTGCCACCAACATCTGAGGCCTTCCGCAACATGCCAAAGGCATTATGTAAAAAATGCAACTCATCCTATCCTCTTCAAGTTCTTCCTGACCACATGAGCTCATGCTCTGTTGTTATTGTGGATGACGCCGAACCAGGCAACAGTGAACAGGTAATCTTTCTTGATACAAGTTTGGAGTTGCGTACAATTGAACTGTGACTATAAATTTGACTGGTTTGTTGGTGCTGTATGTCAAGAACCATATGGTCCTCTTTGTTTTCATGAGTACACTCCCACCAGTTGTAGAATGCATGTAATTTTGGAAAGGGTGTGTGGGGGGTGTATGTGTGTATATAAATTTTGCATTTCAATATCGTCTTAGTTACATTTGTATCCATATCTATTTCATATTTTTTGTATTAATGTGTCATACATCATAGGCTTGCTGTCCTATATGCCAGGAAGAAATGGCTCTTGATGTCTTGGAAATTCATGCCAGCATATGTGTGGAAAGGTAATCAAGATGGATAAAATCTGAGATTATTAAAACATGATGATATTTTTAAAAAGTGCCGTGTCTTATATGTGTGGGTTTTCTTTTACACTGTAGAACAGTCAGTGACACAATGAACGACACAATTGAAGTGCTGTGTGTGGATAACGGTAATTATAATTGCGGCTTCTTTTTGTACTTGACTAATGCCAGTGGATAACTGTTGGGTGACATTTGAGTGCATTTCATCGATCACTGCCACACTTAACAAAATCTGTGCTTTCTGCCCATCTAGATTGGAAGACCCACTCTGATCCTAAAGTGGCAGTGTCTTTGTACACCCAGGAAATTCTTCGTCTCCATGAGACTGGGAAGCTGCTTCTGATGTACATGGACCTCAGATCAGGTGTTCAAGAACAAGAGAGAGAACTTATAAACTTCTATAAGCAAAAAGATGTGGAGTGGGCATGCCCCCTTAGATGCCAATTGCAAGGTAAAGCATAGAAAAGAGCAGTTGAAGTTGAAAATGAGTTCAGTGCAATGTGTAGTGTAGCACTGCAGTATTGTAGCCATTGTGTATGCTTTGTGTGTTCTTTAGGGCCACTGCAATTGGTGATGGTGTTACCAGGCACTTTTTTCCACAATTCTTCACAAACTGAAATATGGTTTCAGTTTGAACTTGGGTATACATCATCATTACTCTAACTTCTGGCAATTTTATAATTGATTTGGCCTGTTAACAAGTAGAATTATGTCAAACAGTTTTAATGTTTCTGCATGTTTTATGTTGAACAGGAAACACGGGAGTTACCTGCCTGTTTGAGGGGCAGCCAGACCACTTGGTGCCCTCATCTTCACAGTTTCTTATCGAAAGTGACCTCTTCCTGGTAGCAGGACGAATGCTCGGCCATTCCTTCCTTCATGGCAGACCATGTCTAGCAGGGCTCAGCAGAGCTTTTGTCCATGTGCTGCTTCTTGGTTCACATGATACAGCCACTTTACTGTTGGAGGACTGCCCTGATATTGATGTGCGAGAGACCATCAACCTGGTATGTATATACAATATAGATACTTGGTCAACTTTTCAGTAAGTATTCTTTTTACTCTGAGGATGTTTTGTACTAATTTTATTAAATTTTTAATTAGCTTAATGTACAGTATCCATTGGATGAGGACCAACATGAGAAAGTTTTGGAGCTTTGTTTGTCTTGGGATCTCCCGGGTCCAACCGAAGAAAACAAAAGGTGGCTCTATGAACGTCTGCTTTCACATGTGGTAATGTAAATTTCTTGTTTGTGGTATGTGATTACATATATTCAAATACCTGTATTTCCCTGCTGGACAAGACCATGTTTTATGTTATGTCTTCTGAGTATATCGGAATTCTGCTTAAAGATCATTTTAATGGAAACTCCTTTGAAGTATCAGGCAATTAACTATTGTCCCTCTGATGAATGTAGTTTTTTGAATTTCTCTCCATTTTTGTTTTAGGTCTCTATGCTCTGTAAATCTGGCTTGCATATTTAATCCACATTGTACTTATAGAATTTTGAAGTAGTGACAAATAAAAGATGAATTGTCTGCTTAGTGAGTAAGCTCTTCTTAAACTGAAGATACATTGAATGACTTAGAAGATATGTTGGATGATTTAGAATGACAGAAATTAAACGGTCTTCTGTGACACTTACTGGATGTTTTGCTCATTTTGGTACATATTGTAGGTTCTTGGAAGAAGAACACGCCAAATGAAACAACTCAGACGAGGACTTAAAGATACAACGGTTTGGTCGCTTCTGACTGAGAAGAAGGATGTGGTGTTTTATTCCAATGGAATCCGAAGACTCTTGCTCTTCTGAGGTAATGAGTACTTTTATACGTTAGGTATATTTGATTTTTTTCCCTCAGAATTTGTCCAAACATATTCAATGTCAGTGTTTAGCCATTAGTCTATTGGTCATGATGTAGATGCTACTTTCTCGAATATCCTGGCCTGCTGATGATGATGATGAATACCCAGCTGAAACAAACCAACGTATCACTGGGTACTCGAGGCAGTTCGTTGAGATGGGTATGGTATCAGCAATGTACCTCCAAATCTATATTAGCTTCTTTATTTACATTAAATATAAGATTTTAAACATATTTGTCATAATCTGACATTTGTGTGTCTTCATGTCTATGTAAATGTTTTGCAGTTATATTTTGCATTTTAAAATAAAGTGAATAATGTGCCTTGCCAAAGACCACAAATTGTTTCTGTCATAAATGACAAAATAACTTTAAAAAAAAAAAAATTGTTGAATAAGATTTTGTTTATTCGATTTCAGCATCTAGCAAGGACCTGAAGTCCTGGCTTGGATGGGAAGTTGCTAAAGAAAGTCTGGCTGTGGAAGTTGTTAGTGGTGACCTCCCAAGAGCCTCTACCTGCTTCTGTATCCTCAGATTACCAGGGCACTACAAAGATTACCAGTCCTTCAGGATGGACTTGATTATGTGCATTGGGTCATGCAAGTATGGTTTTGGGCATGTGTAACTTTAACTTCGATTATTCAGCAGCTGTAACTTCATATTTCTTCACTAACGTTCACTATTTAATTGTTGCTTTAATCATGCAGCGTAAATGTTTCAGTGCTACTTTAGCATATGCATGAAAGTGCTGTTACTGTTTGTAATGTTTACTATGATGTGAAAGTTTGTTCTGTTTTAACATGCATGGCACATGCAATATTTGCCAAGATGGCATGTAGTAAGTTTCTACTGTACTCCACCACACTATTTTAGATGCAGTGGCTACTGCATGTTTTTGGTGGAAATGAAACTGTTTTTCCATGCCTTATGTTACTGTTTTATTATTTCAAAATATATGTACATTTTGTACTTTTTCAATTGTGAGCAATAGTCGTGTCTTCTTTAACAATATATTTGGCTCTATCTATTAACCTGCTGTATGAATGTCAACTAAGGCTAAATTAACTCAGTTAAACTCCATAGTTTCAGAACATAACAAAAGAAAACCAATGTTCTTGCCAACAGGTTATTTTCATGTGCTGAAACATTTATTATCAAGTAACAAACACATGTGGTCTGCTGTTACTATAGACAATTACTCCATAAGAACTGACTGGCAAAACTGAAGTGCCGCTAAATAGATGTCCCAGCCAAATGTCTGTGAAGTTGTTTTGGGGTCTACAGCTTGTCTACAGTCTACATCTCGCCACAGCCTCTCAATACTGGAATAAATGAACCATACAAAAGTAAAATTCAGTGTCAAATGATTTTGTAAACTGGAACCTCAGTACATATACTGATAAGTATACATGGTTTTATATCATCAACACACCGCTGATTACGGACACTCTTTCCTGAAGTAAAGCTTCCCCTGCCTGCCCCACGGACTGTGAACATTAGGCGAGCAACATACACATTTTCAATGCCCTTGTCACTTCGTACTCTGAAAGTATAAAAAGATTGGTGCATGAAACTGCCTGTTTGACTTTTCTTGTCTTGAATTAATGTCATTTGTTAAAATCGTAAGAAATATAGCTGCATCAAACAGCTTTTTATATTTAGAATTTGATTATCATAAATGTACCTTAGGGGAAAGCCTAAAGTTTCCACTGCGTCTTGAAAAAAAAGCCAGCGTAGTTGAAGCAAGGTTCTTAGATGCAGCGCCAAGGTACATTATCTATGAAAGTACATGGAGACACATGATCAGCTCAATAATTCTCTAAAAGATGGTGAATCTACTTGACAAAGGGTAACCCTTACCTTCTGTGAAAAGCCATCTACACCTCCAAAAATAACTATGTTGTAGCTGAAATTACACAGTTTTGTGAACACATTGCTTAAATTAAAACTAACATGAATTCACTACCAACTTATTTTTTATTACTTACCGAATCAGCTTATGATTGGTGTCAATGTGCGTAATTGACCTTGGACTGGAGACTGAGTAAGTCCTTCGAACTACACAGCCAAGCTGTGTCAAACGAGATATGACTCCC
>JANDJT010000060.1:2658806-2669555 GCA_024331685.1 Stegophilus panzeri
ATTATAGGAGAAGACTCAGAGCTGTTATCTTGGCAAAGGGAGCTAGCACAAAGTATTGACTAAAAGGGTGCCAATAAAGTACACACATGTTTAACAAAGATATTTTTTTATTTGCAATTGTTTGATATCCATGAAAGCAGAGTATTTTTGTGACTTTTTTGTAAACAAAATATCAAAAGGTTCAACAATAAAGACAATTTTTCACAGCCTTATATGTTCATATTTACCAAGGGTTCCAATAATAATGGAGGGCATTGTATTTGTATTTTTATAGACTTTATAGGCCTCCTGTTATCCTCTAGCACCGTCAACCCATCGCTATGATCATATACTTTCTTTTAGCAAATAGAATTGTGTAAATTTCATTAAAACCCAGTAATTTAACCCCATAGTCTCGGATTATGAAACTATATTAGGAATACATAATGAATAAACAGTAACTTCTGATTGACCAGTGTATATGTACATGTACAGCATGTAGTGATTTTCTGTCAGGAACAAAAGAGAACAAAAAAACAACAACTTTAGAGTACAGGCAAGGTATGAAACAAAGAAATGTAGTATAACAGAATTTAAAACTAAGTTCTGCAGAGACCTCCAGCCTCAACCAAAGATCTAAAAAAAAATATTGTATGCCTATTATTGGCATCAGCACAGTCTCTAACGTAGAAAAAATATGCTTGGAATTTCTTATTGACCGAATCTCAAACCCCAAACTGTCATGGCTGCCAGTCTGGCCAATATGAAACTATGAAACAAATGTCAAAACCAAGTTTATTAAAGCTTAGGTTAAAAGATATTCAGGATTATAAATAAGGTATCAAAGGAATCCCTATCACCCCTAGCATTAATATATATATATATATATATATATATAGTGTGCTGTGAAATCTGGAGACTCTGGAGTCTCAAAGCCCTGACAGTATTTTTTTTTAGCTGATAGCTGCAAAGCTTAATGGGAAAATTTCATGCATTTCTCCCCATTTACTTTCATAATTAGAACGGTACATGAGGCGGAAAGACCCAACTCAGAAAAAAGCAACCCTCAGAATCTTCCACCATCTGCTACCTCACTCGACCTTCTACATCACCCAGAACGTTTAAGCACATTTGTGAACCTGGTGCGTGTCTCAGATCTCCTCCTGAAATAAACCGCGCTCAGGGAAGGTGTGAATGGTGAGATAATTGCCGTCGCTGACTGCTCAATGGGTTTTGCATGGCTGAGCATCAGAATTACGGAGGGATTGATCTAAACGCTCTCGTTTCACTCATCTATCCAAGTCCTCACTGATCGGTGCATTACAGGTGTCTGACAGAGACTTTAAATCGAGGCGAATGTGCACAGCAAAAGAATTTACACACTCTTAAATAAGAATTATTTGTAGCATCCATCATATACATACATTAGTATATGCATTAGATTAATGAATAAAATCTGAGGAGTGTGTTACTCCTAGGAAATATTAAATCTAAGAAAAATAATACATATCACACTTTCTTGATTTTCTTGGAAACCAAGTTTTTTTTTTACTTTGAATATATATATATCGCTACGGTCACCGTTATGTTTTAACGTCAACGTGGAATGGTTAGCAGTAATTTATCGGTACACCAAAGTGCCCTGCATGACGTATAATGACTGACCATGTAGTGCCCTAAAAACAAACTGTAAAATTTGAATATCAATTCTATACTTGACCGGAAGCCAGTGTAGAGACGCCATGACTGGTGCAATACTGTCTCTTTTCTTTCTTTTTTCTTTCATTTTTGAAAAGTTGCAGATGGGAAGAAGTGAAAATTGACTAACTCCAATGTAAAGGGAATTGCAATAATCGAGACATAATGTAATTAAAGTGTGCAAAACTCTCTCCAGGTTCAATTTAGAAATAAGTCTCAGCTAAAAAAAAAGCTACTCTTTAGAACAGAGTTTATTTGTTTGTCAAATGTAAAGGTTGAATCAAAAATGATCCCAAGGTTTTTTTTTTTTTTTTTGTGTGTGTCGTTAGATAGGTTAGAGGAAAAAGGCCTCAAGTTGTCACCAATAATTTGAGTGGGCGAGTTTAAAACTGCATTAATCGTACTAAAAAAGGTGCCTTAAGGATATGATAATATTTAGAGATTAATTCTGGAAAAATATTGAACTGAGTGCTGATACTTTGTTGGACAATCTGTTAAAACTTCATATGAGACTTGGAGTTTATCTTTCTTCCATTCATGCTCTGCTTTCTTGAACTCCTGCCCATGAGTATGAGTTTCATTAGTGAACCAAGGCTGTGGTTTAACGTTTGGCTTTCTGGTTCTCAGCAGAGCGATGGAGTCAAAGATAAGTAGAATAAAACATGTTAACTAACTCCTCTGGATTGTTGCAGGAAAAGGAGGGGTCAGTATTGCAGAGAGAAGATGTAACTAAATATGCATCTAAAAACAGTCTAGTAGTAGATGAGTTTACAGTATATAGTATAATGGGAATAATAGCTAATGGATTGTGATTTAGAGGATAAACACGGTAATGTGGAGTCAAGCACAACTGACCTGTGATCTCATATATGTCCTGAACGTCCACATAACAAACTGGAAAACCGAAAGAAAGCACCAAGTCAAGTGTATGCCCTTGTCCATAGGACTTAAAACAGACTGCGTGAGGTTCAGTGAATCTTTCAAATGTTGGAATTCTGCAACCAATGGCTTGGATGGACAGCAAAGGTGAATATTAAAATCACCAAGGATCTGCAATTAATCAGTACTGGGTACAATCAGGTAGGCTACAAACACTTAAGGCTCTCACTACCACCTATAAATGAGGTGGTAGGAGAGCATGGTTATCTATCTATCTATCTATCTATCTATCTATTCAGGGTTGGATTAAATAATAGACAGATACAACAGTGTTGGTTGTATAGATGGATGGATGGATGTAAGGAAGGAAGAAATGATAGATGGTTGATTGGATGGATGGATGGATGGATGGATGGATGGAAGAATGAATGCACAGTTGGATCTTTCCACCCATGCAAAGCTCCACATAGTTCTCTATCCAGCTGTTTTATTTTTTAATCCAATCATAGATAGATAGATAGATAGATATGGATGAATGGTTAGACAGAAGGATGGATATATAGATAACAGGTTGTATTAAATATTTAAAGCTGTGAATAAATGACAATCCTGATCATTTAAGGGATTAGTATCATGCTTCAGGCTATAATTTTTCCATTTAGCCCCCTTTAGCTAGGCCAGCCTTTCAGCTAAGCAGCTCACGTAGGAGAATAAAATATATTGATATCTTCAGCCCAATGACCGTGTAAGCCCATTCGATCACTCAACATCGCTCATCCAGTTCCTAACTTTTAATCATTTCTCTGGCCTTCACGCCTTCTGCCCTGGTACCATCATTAATTACCTTTCACCCTACAGGCAGGAGGACAGCAGTGACATGTACCACATCAATATCCAACAAAATACAGGTCGCTACACACCCGGGCCTTGGAGTGAATTGTTTTTAACGCATTATATTCCACAAGTTCTCTTTTGAACAGAGATTCTAGTTTATTTTTTCTCACTCTTCTGAAACCGTCTTGATTAAGTGATTAGGTGGGATTGTCCCAGTATTAACCATGTGGAAGACAACAAAGCTGTGTGTAATATGAAGGTTTCAGATCTAATTGAAGTACCTCAGTTACAGTTATTGGAGTGATCAATACACATTGTTTTAGCTCGCCTCGTCGCCCAGTGGTTCTGTAGAGATCATTCAACTTATGTGCTGTGCTTTTAAGTTCCTTCTGTTTAGCGTGCCTGAGACGTGATGACACTGGATATAGTGCCATATTTTTATGGTACTTTGATTTATTTTTCGTTTAATGCTGTATTCTCTTCCATGTGTGATAGTGGCACATGATATCATAGTTGTTCCTCAAGGGTTTTGAGGGAACTTGAGGTTTCTTAAATTCCTGGAGGTGTTCTGCTAGGAAAGGTTCGAGAGGGAAATGTTAAGGCTTCCTCAAGAGAAAAAATAAAACCTCCTTAGGGTCCTTAATGTTACTTCTTCCACCTGAGTAAAAAAAAACAAAACAAAAAAAAAAACAACTCCTTAGGGTTCCAGATTTTTTTCCCCTTGAAATGGAGAAAGAAAAAAAAAATGGAAAATAAATCTTTAGGGTTGTGGATTTAGTTCTTCAGCTCTCTCATCAACATGAAAATATTAAGGCTTCCCCCAGGAAAAAAAAAAAAGTCCTTAGGGTCCTAGATTGAACATTTTTGTCCCTGGGGAATAAAAGAATTAGGTTTCTAGATTTTTCTAAAGGTGTAGCTAAATCTTCGGATTGAGACCTTCCTTATTCTAATCAGACTAGAACCATCAAGGACTTACCCCAGAAAAAAAAGAAAGAAAAATAGTAAGAAAGAACTGTCTAAAAGTCGACCCTTTGTAGCCACATGTTCTGATTAAAACTTGACTTTGTCTCGTCAACCTTGAAATATTAAGGTTTCCCCTTAATAAAATAAATATGGTCCTTAGGCTTCTAGATTTTCATTTTCAGTGAAGTGACATGTTCATTTTGAGAGCTGCCGTATTCTAGTCAGATTAGAATTAAAACTATTAAACCATCAAAGATTCCCCAAGGTAGGAAGGAAAGAGTAGACAGAATACAGTGGAAGGAAGGAAGGAAGGATGGAAACAGAAAGATTAAAGCGGAAGGAAGGAAGGAAGGAAGGAAGGATGGAAACAGAAAGATTAAAGCGGAAGGAAGGAAGGAAGGAAGGAAGGGTTGAAACAGAAAGATTAAAGCAGAAGGAAGGAAAGAAGGAAGGAAACAGATAGATTAAAGCAGAAGGAAGGAAGGAAGGAAACAGAAATATTAAAGCAGAAGGAAGGAAGGAAAGAAGGAAGGAAGGGAGGATGGAAACAAAGATTAAATCAGAAGGAAGGAAGGAAAGAAAGATTAAAGCAGAAGGAAGGAAAGAAGGAAGGAAACAGATAGATTAAAGCAGAAGGAAGGAAGGAAGGAAACAGAAAGATTAAAGCAGAAGGAAGGAAGGAAGGAAACAGAAATATTAAAGCAGAAGGAAGGAAGGATGGAAACAGAAATATTAAAGCAGAAGGAAGGAAAGAAGCAAGGAAATGTAGAAAGATTAAAGCAGAAGGAAGGAAGGAAAAAGGAAGGAAGGATGGAAGGAAGGAAACAGAAAGATTAAAGTAGAAGGAAGGAAGGAAACAGAAAGATTAAAGCAGAAGTAAGGAAGGAAGGAAACAGAAGATTAAAGCATAAGTAAGGAAAGAAAGAAAAAAACTTCTTAGTGCTCTAGATTTAATTAGTTTTTCTAAATGTGTAGCCTTTGTAGCCGTGTGTTCTGATTAAACTCGGCTTCATCTCTTCGGCCTAGAACCATTATTGTTAAAAAAAACAATTCCAATACCAGCATTGACACATACATTTTTATTTTTAGCGTGTACATTAAAGGCTGAATGCACACCAGCTGTGTATCTAAAATGTGTTTTGGAAACTTGTTGATTTGAAAGCAGCAAAGACACTGAACTGCATTATAGAAGATTACAACTGCATGTCCGCTAATCAACCACCTAGGTAGCTGGGTACACAGACACGCCTCTCAAGATGCCAACACCGTGGGCGGTGTGTATGTCAAGCAGCAAGTTGAAGGAGTAGACAGCGTTAGGGGATATTTCCTCTCTGTAGTCTCCCAAGCACAGAGCTGAGCAGTTAAGGGTTAAGTGCGTTGCTCAATGCTCAACATTGCTCTAACGTATTCACAACTGTCCAAACACCAAACCTTAAGTGCTAAGCTACTGCCTACCTGATGCATTAATTCCTCTTATTAGCAATGCAAACATAATTGCTGGGAATTAAGCCCTAAAGGCATGCTTGAGGATCCTCCTGTTCACATGTGTGTGTCTGCACATAATATGAGAATTATTATTATTATTATTATTATTATTATTATTATTATTATTATTATTTTTCGTTTATAGTAATTCTTCAAATGTAATAAGGGTTTAAATTGTCAGCATCGAAAGTTGAAGTTTCACCGTGGTCATGTCATTTAATTTTCTCCCAGAACCCGAGAACTCTGGCGGAGACCCGCCATCTGCTGCATATTCTCACTCATCCTAAATTCTTGGTGAATATTTCACACTGTCTGTGAGAAGAAATGAATGAATGAATGAATGAATGTAAATTGGGATATCACTCCACCTCCCAGGCTTTCTTATTCCATCACACACTCTGGCTTAATCCAGAAGAGCGAGCAGTGCAGAGTGTGTGGCTCAGGCAACTTATTCTCATCCATATTCAGTTCCTGTCAGAAATTGTTCTTGTGGCATGCTTTGGAGTTGATCTTGACTGCAAAAGCCCATCTGTAAGGGTTTAGCTGAATGGAATACTACAGAAAAGAAAAGCATGGAAACCCTGTGGGGGAAAAAATGGAGTGAAAAAATACTGGGAATTTGTTCTTATGCAGATGATGATACATAGTGTAGTGGGAGAGATAGTGGGCACTAATTATTGCATCACACCTCTGGGCACATGGGTGTCCAATCACTGTTTCTGGGGAGGTGTATAAAAGGAGGCTTCCGAATATCGCGTGTTGTGCGTCATTGCCGGGGGAGTGTCTGTTCCGGTTTTACCCCTTTTCCACTCTAGAGGTCCGTGCTGCCTTGACGTCTAGTAATATCACGGTTTGTATGATGATCTAATGTTTTATTTTCCTTTTTAGAGTTTTCACTGATGCGGAAAGGTTGTTGACGTGGTCTGCTGGTGGTGGCCATTTCCCCGAAGTCTCCCCTGCTCCCTTCCTGGTTTGCGGTATTATTGGTGTGCTGGTGTCCATTGTTTGTGTGGGTATGTTAGCAGCCTTGAAGCACTAATAGTGTTGTAGTAGCCACATTAACGTAGGTGAATTCTTCCTCATCTTATAAATGGACGGTTAAATCAGAGCGTCGCAAATAACCGTACATGTGTAATTTGTTACTGTAGGAAGACTAATCCGTGCTAAAAGAAGCCTTTGTCGGATTGAGTTTGCAGGATGGCGTTTTGGTTCCGCTGCTTTGTTCGGTCCGCTTTCCTGTGTTCAGCTCACTGCTGTTTTGTTTTGTTTTGTTTAACAAGCAAATAACACTGATTGTACAGATCACTGCTTTGAGCAGGTAAATATACATCACTCGCAACGTATTGGAGACGGAAGCAAGTGCAGGCTTTTCTTTACTAAGCAAAAATACCAAGAAAACAAACCAAACTAAGCAGGGTCAAGTCAAGATGCGAATTGAATTGATAGGCAAGATATTCTTTTCTCCGCGTCTTGTAGAGATCTTACAGAGAACATATCTGATTGAAAAGAGCTTCCTTGAGAACTGTTAGCGTGCAGATGTGCAGAGTAGAGTTACGGCATGAAGCATGTCAACTATTGTTTCACATCAAATCTCCTTAAAAGAAACATATTAACAATGTTTTTGGTCAAGAATGACCTTAAACGTCAGGGCCTTTTATTCAAAAACTACAAGCTGGAGGGATCCGAGAGCAAGACAATGTCCCATCTAATACATCACTGCCAAGAGACAGCCTGGAGGAGCTAAAAGTCCTCAAAGATAAAAAGTCGAGGACAAGATTAGGAAGATCTTTAAATCAATTCTATGTTTCTGAATGTCTGAGTATGTGTCTGTGCTAATAGGAAGTACAGGATTAAACAAAATGCTGTGATTGCTAGCATTCTGTAATTCTAAGCTGTAGCTATTATTGGTTGTTGGACGAAAATCACTATACAACACCATAGCAAGGATGTTGAACACTGTACTGACAAAAACATGCGCAGTCAATATTGAGGGCTGGATGAAGAAGCCATTTTAATAAAAACTAAACTTTGTTCTTTTAACATTGTATACAGTACATGTCACGAATTCCCCATTTGCAACAACACGCACAATGTGCTTTGGCTGTTTGTTCTAGTCCTGTGTCTTGTCATGGGTATGTTACCTGATTGTGTTCACCTGTTCTGTGTTGCTACTTCATTAGCTTGTCTACTTACACCCAAAAAAAAACCCACCAAAAAAACGGTGAGTCCGTGCCTCAGATTCTTGTTCTTGGCTGACTGAAGTGGAACGTGATGTGGTCTTCTGATGTTGTAGCCCAACCTCAAGGTTTGATGTGTTGTGTGTTCTGAGATGTTTTTCTGCTCAACCTCGATGGTAAAAGATTGATTATTTGAGTTACTTTAGACTTCCTGTCAGCTTAGACCAGTCTGGACATTTTCCTCTGATCTCTCTTTTCAACAAGGTGTTCCAGCCTGCAGACCCTCTGCTCACAGGATGTTTTTTTCATACCATTCTGTGTAAACTCTAGAGACTGTTGTGTGTGTGAAATTCCCCGGAGATCAGCAGTTTATGAAATACTCAGACCAGCCCATCTGGCACCAACAACCATGCCACGGTTAAAGTCACAGAGATCACATTTTTTTCCCCATTGTGATGTTTGATGTGAACATTAACTGAAGCTCTTGACCTGTATCTGCATGATTTTATGCATTTTTATGCTGCCACATGATTGGCTGATTGGCTTATTAATGAGTCATTATTTGTCATTGAAATTATTTTTCTTCGCATACCCCAGCATGTTAGGAAGTTGAGGTCAGAGCGCAGGGTCAGCCATGATACAGCGCCCCCTGGAGCAGAGAGGGTTAAGAACCTTGCTCAAGGGCCCAACAGTGGCAGCTTGTCAGCGCTGGGGCTTGAACCCCCGACCGTCCGATCAGTAACCCAGAGCCTTAACCGCCAAGCCACCACTGCCCCGTTTTTATTTATTTATTTATTTATTTATTTTTATTAACAATAACTCCATAAACCAGAAGGCGTACAGATGACCCTATTAAAGTATATACTTTTCCTCATGGAATCAAATTTGTTGCATTTGTTTTTTACTTGGACACAGCTTCAACTATCTTTGCTGTTGTGAAAAAGAAATGCCTTTCTGGCGAAGTCTGCTCCTAAAGATTATACTGATCCTGACTCAATCCCTCAGGCCTCCCAGGGCTCAACAACAATATTATACTTAAGCTGTAATAAACTAGCCCTGGAAGATTTTAGATTCCACTGGGAAAGAGTACAGGGAATTCTCAGGGAACTCTGAATGGTCATAATGTGTTAATTAATTTTCTATAACAGTACCTCTGACAATAGCAGAGCTGCAAATCACAGCTTTATATTAATGTACGTGTTTGAAGAGATTTCTCGGGCAATTGCGCCACCTAAATTGATTATAATTTTTATTTTTTTTTTTAAGTGTATAATTGTTGATATGGTTTTCTATTGAGAAGTGTTTATTTCACAATATTACATTTAGTCTCCAGTGTCCATTACATGAAATGTAACTATAAAAGGATAAAAAGTATGACGTGTCATTATTCAATAAAACAAATTTGCAAGTGTTGATAAACTGCTGTAGAATAAAAGGAATGAATATAGCAGGAATCTTAAAATACCAGCACAACCATGGTCAATGTGTGTGTGTGTGTGTGTGTGTGTGTGTGTTTCTATAGTGTACATTCCTATATGTGTACAATGTTGGCCTATTTTTTTGGTCGCACTAAAGCTTGAGAATATGTCCCAGTGTGGTTCTTCTCGAATAATGTCCCTCACTTCATGCTGTAGTGCCATCAGAGTCTTGGAGAGATAAGAGATATTCGTTCTCAGATACTCCGTACAGTGGCAGGAAGTGCAGGTGTTCTATTTTTACTCTCAGCTCTGGATGGTGTGAAAATATTTTTAACTTTTGTACAGGAAAGCGTGAGGCCCTTGGAATGAAAACCCGTAACACTACCAGCAGGCCTTGCAGTCGTGCTAATATCAGTGCTGGATTTGGAGCTCCGTCTTTCACAAGCACATGAATTTTGAATCGAGCTTCTGCTAAAATAGGGAGTGAAGACAAACCGCAAAAGTGTTCAAACCACAAAGTCAGCAAACTAAAGAAGTTCTCGACTTTCTGGAAGTACACGAACACTGGCCATACACTGGATTGGATTTTTTGTTTATGCAATAAAACACTCAATCGGTACACTGGTATAGGAAAATATTACTTTTACCACTCTGAAGTTGATTATTTTGTAAAAACAGTGTGTCCTGGAGTGTTTTGTTTCTCTTATAGCAAAGCAATTTTCCAATTATTAAATTTGTTGTAATTAATTAAAGAATAACATTGAATAAACCTTGTCTGTTTATAGTTACATTTAATGTTGTCACTTATATCACTTATAACAGCTATGGACAGTAGTTCCCTCACTTTTTTTAAAAATAAAAAAATACCTTATTGTAAAACATTATCATGACGATGATTATTATTATTATTATTATTATTATTATTATTATTATTATTATTATTATTATTATCATTATTATTATTATTAGTAGTAGTAGTAGTAGTGGTAGTAGTAGTAGTAGTATTAGTAGTAGTAGTAGTAGTAGTAGTATTAGTAGTAGTAGAAGTAGTAGAAGTAGTAGTAGTAGTAGTATTAGTAGTAGTGGTGGTAGTAGTAGTAGTAGTAGTAGTAGAAGTAGTAGAAGTAGTAGTAGTAGTTGTGGTAGTATTAGTAGTAGTAGTAGTAGTAGAAGTAGCAGTAGTAGTAGTGGTAGTAGTAGTAGTAGTAGTAGTAGTAGTAGTAGAGGTAGTAGTAGTATTAGTAGTAGTAGCAGTAGTATTAGTAGTGGTAGTAGTAGTATTAGTAGTATTAGTAGTAGTAGTAGAGGTAGTAGTA
>JANDJT010000060.1:2673023-2688318 GCA_024331685.1 Stegophilus panzeri
TCCGTTCACAATCTCTGATAACTCGAGCGAGGATTCAAACGAGCCGGATGGATCAAAGTGCTGTCAAGCCACAAAGCATCGAGCCTTCACTGCTCACCGCAGTTGGTCTGTAAGCTCAAACATAGACACTTATCTCCTCGAACCAACCGGGTCTGGAAGTCTGAATAGGTCTCTAAAGGATCAGGAAGTTTCCAGAGTGGATTGTTTATGATCATGACGTGTGTGGAAACCACTCTCACCACTGAAACCTTTGTAATTAATTGTAATTGGTATTAGAGAGTTATACCTGCTTGTTTTTTTTTTTTTTTGTTTTTTTTTTGCACTGACTTAAAAGTAATAACGGTGATTAGATACGCCAACAAACAGAACCATTATTGGCGGTTACGCCGTCATTTACTTCAGAGATCACAGACTTTAGCACTAGCACTTGAGCTTTCCTGCGTAAATATTGATGTAACTGAACCAAAATCAATTTAGTCGATTCTTATAAAAAAAAATAAAAAAGCATTTGTATCTGATTCTAAAAGGAAATGAAAGGTTTGAGCTCCCGGTCTTGATATCCATTTCCAGTGTGGTTTTGAGCAAGGCTAACGTTGGCCTTAGAAACCTGAAAGAAAAAAAAAGCCACAACAAAAGAGTGAAGGTTCAAAATGTATTTTCCAGTGCTGAGGAGTTCGGCATCATGGTTTACCGTGCCTGTTGTACTTCAAACAAATGTTTGTGGTGTAAATCTTGGCGAGTGGAAAACAGCGCACATTCAAAGCCCTTTAGCACTCGGGTGGCAACTCGATCCAGGCTGATGGGCGTCGTTCAGCTTTTCCCCTCTGTTTGAAAAGCATCCATGTTTCTTCATCCTTTTGTCTAGAAGAAAATGTCTCAGGCGGCTCTGTCACAGCGGAGGGCTAGTTAGAATTTAGATGGAAAGTGAGAAGATGGAGGACGGAGAGGCTGAGTAAAAGATGAAAGATATCCCTTTGATAGGAGCATCAAAAGAGAAAAGTCCATGGTTTCGACTTTCAGACGGAGCTAGCAGGGCCTTACACGCTTGAGGGATTTTTTTTTTTTTTTTTTTTGAGCTTCAACCATAAATTCACTAATTTGCTTCCAGGAAATATTAAAACCTTCAGTTCTTCTCATCTATTTTTTTCCCCCCCCAAACTTCATGTCTTAAGCATGATACTTCCTTCTTCGCATTATTATTCTATTAATATATTTTCTTATTCATGGGATTCTGGCACGCAGCAGGAGCTTCATATTATCACAGACGTCTTCTGTTAAGTGCCGTAGCTAAACACAGCGCACACGTCCGCATACATCTCCATTCATTACACTCATCGTCTGCATACACCCGCTCTAAAACAAGTCTCATTAACAATTTCTCTGCTTAAATGGAGACATAATTTAAGATTTTAATACACTTTCACTCCCTGTAGTCTTGTTATAACTTTATTATATGAAAGAGGAGTGTGTATAAGGGGTGTGCAAGGTGACTCGTTAATTAGCTTTCATTTAAATGGCGAAACTCATCACACTATAAGGATGTTAAACAATAAGGAATCGATTTATGGATTTAATGGGTTCATGTTGAAATGAATGACAGAATTATGTCCTATGATTCTCAGAGAATAGGGAAAGTGTTATTCCAGTTTTGAAATTATGGCAATTGAAATCAACTAAATGAAATAAATGTTGTGTTTATAGTAAACATTACAAAAAAAAAAAAAGCTTTTCATTTCACTGAGGTTAAAAAAAAAAAAAAAAAAGTTTTTTTTTTTTTTTTTTTCAAAAAAAATAATCCATAATAGTATGAAACTGTTGTATGATATATATATATACTTTGAGATCCATTTACAGAGAGATATGCAAAATATGCTTCTTCCACTGATATTTGAAGAAATCACAAAATGTGGGAAGTGAGCGACTAGAGGCATGGAGGAATTCTTTAGATTAAAGTTTACTAACTGGATATAAACAAGTGTTGTCAAGTGCATGGGTTTCCCTCCGAAATTTGGCTACTTTTGAACTACCTGCACGAGTAGAATATTAATTATTTGTCAACCATTTTAAAACAATATTTGCTCATTTTAATGCTACTTTCCCTTGGGGATGCTTTTGTTTACGTAGATCTGGCAACCCTGCTTATGGCACATATGCCACAGACACAAACATCGTTGTTATAACATCTAACAATAAAATTCAACACGTAACATGGCCTTGCTCCTTTTCTAAGTGTCAGAATTGACATACTTTTATACAAAGCAGGCTCTTCTGTGTACAGCCAAAAAAATTGAATCAACTGGGGATCTAATGGGATCTCATATAAACCGTATTAAAGGGGAAAAAAAATATCCACTTTGAACGACTTGCATATCCGATATTTGTAATCTTCAAATTTGTCCAAGATTTGTTTTCGAATGAAATTCTAATTAGTTTTATTTATTTATTTTAATTGATTTTTGTTTAAACTTCTTAAATTGACATGTTACTATATTTCCATTTTAGTTACCTGTTGGTTCCTACATTACCCACAATGCCATTTGACTACCTGCTGATAGTGGCTCAGCGGGATTTATCCCTCGCTGCATCAGCGCTTTATATTCTGTCCAACACTCTTACGTCCATATCAAACAACTTTCAGATTCCATGCTAATACCACCATGAACAGCATCACACTAACTACTGTAGCTGAGCCTAGTCTCCGCTGTAACTCAGCACTGTTTAGCTGCATTGCATTCTGGAACTTCTTTGTTTGCACCGTTTTCATCTCCACTACGTCTACACTGGATTTCACATTAATACAGTATAATGGTAAAAGTCACTGGACAATTGTACGCAAGAAAATAAACCTGATTGAGATTTTCAACAGTGCGTTTGAAATATCTTGCTATTGTAGCTGTTTTAGCTATGTGCAACAAAACCTCATCTAACAGGAATAACACAAATCCAGCACTAACTAATGCAGTAGCACCAGAATCAGTAAACAAATATTCAATGTGAACATAATTACTGTGTTGTAGAGCCCAGTTTTCCTTTTATTCCCTTTCTACTTTTAGAACTATCGATTTAGTTGTAAATTAATGTTCACATCGAGTCACGGTTCACTCTTTGCATCCTCATATACATACATTTTGGATTATTCCTCTAAAAATGACCAGAAAAAAATGGAAGGATTTAATTCGGCAACTGACATATTTGGATTTCTCAATACATCAGAAATGGTTCCGCTGATTCCCTTACACAGCTGTTTGGGAACATGGAAAATGACAGATGAACAGATTACTCCATGTTGATCGACAGTAGAATGGCAATCATATGTAACTGAGTGTGTTTGATTGTTAAGAAAGGACCAGATGCTACCGTCCACACGTCTTGAATTTTGTCTGCTGAAAGCCTTCCGTCTCCAGATGTTTAGTTCTTCGTGTATTAAAACTCGGATAGAGGAAGCCATTTCAGCCCACAGCTACTGATTATACCACATTCTGTATAAAACATTCGGTTTCGTACGAGTGCACGGACACACGCTGACAAACACAAAGCTTCAGCCAGGAGCCGTGAAGTGCTGCTCATCTAATAAAGCTGATGGACCCCCCCCCACCATATAAAAATATTTCTAGAAAGTTCCCGCAGTGCAGGAACCACAGATATCTTTCAGATCAGTTGAGAGAAGAAGAATTAATCACAGCAAAAGCAGTGCCAAGCCTCCTAAATGTGTTGTCCAGATTTAAAGCAGTAAACATGATTTGTTTTGTCTGAGCTGTAGGAAAGTGTAGCGTCCTGCGTTTTTGGAATGTGTGAGGTGCAAGACTCAAATTGTATAGTTTTAGGTTAACTTTTTTATGCGTAGAGAGAGAGAGAGAGATACACCCATCAGCCGTAACATTAACACCACTGACAGGTGAAGTGAATAATGTTGATTATCTCATTACAATGGCACCTGTCAAGAAGTGGGAAATATTAGGCAACGCTTGAACTGTCAGTTCTCAAAGTTCATGTGCTGGAAGCAGGAAAAATGGACAAGCGTAAGGATCTGAGAGACTTTGACAAGGGAGAATTGTGATGGCTAGACGACTGGGTCAGATCATCTCCAAAATGACAGGTCTTGTGGGGTGTTCCCGGTATGCAACGGTTAGTTCCGTGATCCAAGGAAGGACAACTGATGAACTGGTGATAGGGTCATGGGTGCCCAAGGCTATCCCGTCTGGTCCGATCACCCAAAAGAGCTACTGTAGCACAAACTGCTGAAAAAGTTCATGCTGGCTATGATAGAAAGGTGTCAAAACACACAGTGCATCACAGCTTAGCTGCAGCATATCCCGTGCTGACCCCTGTCTACCACTGAAAGCACCTACAATGGACACGTAAGCATCAGAGTTGGGCCATGAAAGCAATGGAAGAAGGTGGCCTGGTCTGATGAATCACGTTTTCTTTTACATCATGTGGAAGGCTGGGTGCACGTGCGTTGCTTACCTGGGGAAAAGATGGCACCAAGATGCACTAGAAGAAGAAGGCAAGCCGACGGAGGAAGTGTGATGATCAGGTTAATGCTCTGCTGGGAAACCTTGGCTCCTGGCATACCAGCTACCTAAACATTGTTGCAGACCAAGTACACCCTTTCATGAGAATGGTATTCCTTAATGACAGTGGCCTCTTTCAGCAGGATAATGCACCCTGCCACACTGCAAAAATTGTTTGAGGAAAATGACAAAGAGTTCAAGGTGTTGACTTGGCCTCCTATTCCTAGGGTTCCTAAGGATCTGCTACAAACATCTTGGTGCCAGATACCACATCACACATTCAGAGGTCTTGTGAGGTCCATTTCTCAATGGGACCTACACAATATTAGGCAGGTGGATTTAATATTATAGCTGATCGATGTAGGTAGATAGTTAATTTATTTTTCTACAAAACCCTGGTTTCTAAATTGTATTTTATTTGTATAAATATTTTATTATGACTGACGCTGGACAGAATAAGCACTGAGTAGGGTTGGTAGAGGGATCCGATTATTATTATTTTTTTTTTTTTTTAAAGGAATTTTGTATGCTTAGTGTAGCCGCTCAGGGACAGGCAGAACACAGACACTCAGGAGACAGAGGTGATGCAAAGAGTGTGTATCTTGTGTGTTGAGTGTGTGCGTGTGGGGCGCGACGAACGGGCTGGAGCCGCCGTCAGGTGGGACTCAGGAGGCATAGTGAAGGCCGGCGAGAGGTGTAGTGCAGCTGGGGAGTTCCTCCTCTGTACTCAGCATCGTCTGCATCTGTAATTAACAGAGAGACAGAGAGAAAGAGAGAAAGAGAGAAAGCAAGACAGACGAATCACTGGTCGTGTTTTGGGAGAATAAACTCACCATGCTGTGTCTATTGCGACCTTTTAAAGCCACCCCTCTTCTCTCAGACGGTGACGAGAAGCCGCTCCAATCGTCTGCTGCCAGCCATGTGTGTTTCTGCCACCCTGCCTCGCAGCCATGTGCGCTCTTGCTGTCCAAAACAACCGGGGTGCTGAAATGGCGCTGTCCGTTCAGCACCCCGCCGGCAGTTGTGCGAGGAGTGTGATGAGTGTAGTGTGTGTGGGCTGCAGGCTCGCCGTCACAGTTAGGTTTCTAACAAGAATATATTTATTTATTTATTTATTTATTTATTTATTTATTTATTTATAGCAAATAAAATAGTTCCTGCTGTTGTTTGAGTGGATACTTTGAAATATTATAATGTTTTTCTTTGTTTTCTTTTTCTTATTTTCATGAAGGGTGACAATTGTTTTAGAGCTCATGATTTTATACATATACATATACATATATATATATATATATATATGTGTGTGTGTGTGTGTGTGTGTGTGTATTGTAAGTAAAATGCTATTTAGTGACTGTTAAAGCTATCAGGTAATTATTAAGATTTGGAAGATTCCACATGTCACATTTTGTGCTTGAAGTAGCATCATCCGAATTTCCTGAAGTTCATGTGAAGAAGAAAAATATTTTCAGCGATTTTGTGATATTGACTTGCGAAATCAATTTGAAAGTATGACCCTGTTCCTCTAAATTAGAGGTTAAAAAGCAATTTACTTCTTAATTTTTTTTAAGTAAATCATTAGAATGTAGTTAATGTCTTGATGCTATTAGCATGGACGCTAGTTAACCTCATTTTGTGCATTTGTTATTCATTTAGGAGGAAAATGCAACCTGTCTGCAAAAAAAAAAAAAAAAAAAATTGCAAAAACCTTGCATAATGAGATATTTTTACCTAAGGTAAGTAATACCAAAGGCATATTTTTTTTTAATTAGCTGTTGAAAAAATTGGTTTTAAGGCTAAAAGGCACTGCGATCGGCCATCATTTGTCACGAAACTTACCCATACACATGTCCATGACTTAGCCATCACTATTTTAACACAGACAACAATCAATCATCCTGATCTCTCTCTCTCTGTCTCTCTCTCTCTCTGTCTGTCTGTCTCTCCACATGCTTGCCACTTTAACTGTGACATTGCGATGTCCCTTGGCAACGTTTGATTAAGTGACAACACTGTAATCACTTCCTGATTACCCTCATCGTTCCTCTTCTTGTATTTTTTCCTGCTATTTTGCAGTTTCTGTCACAGCTCATTAAAGCTGCTGCTATGTTAACACACTGCCACGAAATTGCCGCCATTGTTAATAATTATAATTTAATCTCCCGGCTTCCGTGAATCAGTGTCGTTTGGTTCTGCTTTTCTAATACGGATACTATGGCATGTTTAAAATGCAGTGTCTGGAGCCTGCTAGAGAAGAAATGTTAGATTTTAAGATGGATAATTAAAATCATAATTCATAGCGGCGGCCAACATACAGGAAGTGAGAGTTAGCACCGCTAATAAACATAAAGAAAGCAGGCGAAAGACTGAGAATTATTACGTCATAGTAATGAATAATATTGATTGTAACAAAAAAAAAAAAAAAAAAAAGTAAGCATTACACACATTTGTGTTCCAAAACATATTGTAAAAAAAAATCCACAGCCCATGTGTACAGCTCATATCCTGACTTCTACTCAACTGGAGCTGGTCTTCCTCTCCTTGTTTCTGCTTCGTCTATCTCATGAACTCAGCAGCAGGTTTCTCTGCCTCTGACCCAAGAGTGTGGCGTTAAAAGGCTCCACTGGGCTTCATGATGGAGCACAAACACCACGCTCGACCGGTGTGTGTGTGTGTGTGTGTGTGTGTGTGTGTGTGTGTGTGACAGCTGCTCTACTACGGGACCAACGGGGGAAAATCAATGGAGGTAAAGTGGGAAAATGAGACAAACACTGAAAACAAACTGCCATTCAATATGAGGACAGCAACAGCCCCTGTCTCTCTCTAGTTAGGGGAGATACGGCTGTGTCTCAAATCAGTATAGGAATCTAACACACACTCAGAATGAAGGAGGAGAGGAAGTATGCATACTATGCTCGAAGGGAAGAATTAGCTGGTAGATTTTTTTATATGATAGGTAGATGGATAGATGAAGATGCACAGTTGATGCAGGATATTTGTTTCTTTGGGTACTTTGTGTACTACACTTAACCTTTACCACGTCCACTAACGGTACTGAAGTGCACTGCAGTTACTCCCTCGATAGATAGATAGATAGATAGATAGATAGATAGACAGACAGACAGAAAGACAGATCTTGATCTCCATCTGTTTAGCATTACAAAATATTATTTTAGTGCTCTATAATACTGGGTGTGGTCTTAATTGTACCCACAATATATTCTAATGAACTTAATTAGTCCTAAATTGAGACAACTATTCATTCATATTGGTCATTGGTTACATCCCTGACAGATAGTTAGATAGATAGATAGATAGAGAGAGTCAATAAGAGTGAAAATTTCAGACAGACAAACAATAAATAGATAGATAAGAGTGAAAATAATTTCATAAATGTGTTTCTTAAAAAAAAAATGTCATACAAAAAAAAACAAAAAACAATTAAGATATTAAATATCATAATATGAAATTCTACCACAATAATGAAATGATAATATGGACAGGGACAGAATCAGTTCATCACCTTCCTGAATTCAATTTGTGAAATGGTATGTGACCAAATTGAAGAGAAAATGAAAAAGAGAAAGTAAGCGCTAGTTTTCACATCTATGAAAATCTAGCTAGGTGATTTAGGCAGGCTGGATTTTTTTTTTTTATCTTTTTCTGAGAAAGGACTTCCCTCTAGCCATCCTACCCCAAGCCCAGACATGTGAAGAATAGAAACGCTTGTTGTCCCATGCAGAGAGTAATCAGTACTTGTCAGATATTCCTGCAGCTCCTTTAATGTTGCTGTTGGTCTCTTGGCAGTCTCCCTGATACATTTTTGTTTTGTCCTTTTGTTGATTATGGAGGGACATCCTGTTCTTAGTGATGTCATGGTGGTGCTCCATTCTCTCAACTTGTTGATGATGGCTTTCGCAGTGCTCCATGGTACATCTAATGTTTTGGAAATTCCTTTCAACCCCTCTCCTGATCGATACCTTTCAACAACGAGATCCTGTACATGCTTTGTAAGCTCTTTGTCGCTTCAGCAGCAGAAACCAAGACACTAGCTTCATCCCAATTCGCCTACTATCCGTCCTAAATAGTATCCGAGATCAGAATTAGTGTGTCCCGAATCATAGTATGTTGAATTGAGTATCCCAAAGTTTCCCGGATGGTCTACAATTTCCAGTAGATTTTACTTGGACACTTACCATGTCATGACAAGTGAAATAAAAATGCAAAAAAAAAAAAAAATAGCCTTTCAAGGTTTCTTTGCTGTTTCATATGTGTTTTGCCTAGAATTTGTTCATTAAAATGAATAATACTATAGCTTTTAATGTATTATTATCACAGCAGTGCTTCACTAGCCATATAATAAGGTTCATTGGTACAGTATAATCTGCCAGTACTATAATTATTTTCCCAGAATTCCAGGTGAGCTGTAACGCACAGTAAACCTATCATCCTTGTTTTCTGCACAATATTTTATTGTATGAACGACAGAAAAAATGATTCACAGTGTAAGCTGACTGAGATTAATGCTGTTCTGATTTGATAACAGACAGCAGTAAATCAACAATAATTTCACACAGAGATTAAAATAAATGTTCAGTTTGGAGTGTCAGATGTAATTAGTCGCATATATTAATCATCTCTTTTGGTTTGGTGTGTCAACAGATCTGCAAAAAAAAAAAAAAAAAAAAAAAAATTGTTTGTAGAAATCATTATTGCTTACATATTTGCTTAAACAAACCTTTCCTGTATTGCTCCAATGCAAAGATGTTGGATTGATGTTTTATTGAGGCTGTTTGCTTTACTGAGATGCCAGGCTCTCCTCATTTCCCATCGATTTTGTTTTTGACCTCGTTTTCTCCCCCTCTGATATCTCGCATCCATCTGTACATCTCGGCAAGAGACAGATGAATATGGAACATGCAGCGCTTGAAACAAACACTCTCTGACACCCAATGGGCTGCTGGAAATTAGGCAACGGTGTGAAATATTAAGTAAGTTTACTTACAACAGACAATTTTCTATTCCCAAAGTTTTATCCACTATGGTGTGTTGTTTTGAAAATTTGGAGCTCTGAAATCATTTGCTTTTCAATACTGGATTGTTTGAACTTTGGCCTGATTCATGAAAAAATATCATTTTTTTAAGATTTGAATTTTTAAACATTTGCATTTAATCTCAAAACCTTAAGCAGTTTGTCAAATTTAATCACAAAGCAAGTTTACAATAAAGAAAAAAAAAAAACTATCTTCACTGTTGTTTTTGTCTTTTTCTTCACAGCTCTTGCAGTATTTATGTCATCAGCTACTGTTGCTTTCCAACAACTAGTGGTTTAATTCTTTTTCAAGACATCTGTATTGGCTATTCCCAAAGCTTGTGCAATGGCTCTGATAGATTTTCCCTCTTTTTGTAGCTTCAAAATGGCTCGCTTTTCTCCCATAGACAGCTCGTTGGTCTTCATGTTGGTTTATCTTTTTTTTTTTTTTTCTTTTCTTTTTTTTTTTTTTACCAACAAATAGAGTCTTCACAGGTTAAACCCAAGGCTCAAAACAATAGTAGACATTAATTGTTAGTGATTGTGTAAAGAATTCATCTAACAGGGCACATCTGCGCAACACCTGTCTGTCACCATGTTCCGATATTTTTGATCAGTTGAAAAATGGGTGGGTTCAAACAAAAGGTGCTATTTTCTAAGTTGCGTCATACATCTAGATATACCTATCAGGAAATGCGAGCTGAAATTCTGATCTTATCTGAGGTTATATTCATCTGTTGATCTCAAACCAAAATGTCTTCAATGTATAGCAAAAACAAAAACAATATGACCTTGCTGTTCCTAATACTTTAGGAGGGGACTGTGTGTATGGTTATGGTTCTTCAATCTTTCCTTCTTTTGGAAATCAATCAACATCTGCCATCTTTAATAACAGGTGATTTTGTTTTGTTATTTCTGAGGACAGTTGTCAAAGGTTTGTGATATTTTGCTCAGTTCTGACTGTGTTAGGTAAACATGTCTGAGAGGTGTAAACTTCAGGAATCCATATGGAACCAGTGGCACTGAGCATGCATTAATGTGCCAGTGGGGATTGCTACAGCCTTAGGGACGAGCGGTGTAATCCATGGAATATAAACTACTTGGATACAAGCCAGGGCCTGATCACCCTCAGCTGGGTTGATGGGTGTCTGATGTTCAAAGGCTCGAATCACCCGATGACCCCAGGTTACATCAGCGATTATGTGTCCAAGTGCATCGCCAGAAGATACTACATCAAAGTCCTGAAATTGTAATCTGTGCACGAGACGCATCCCACTTTTAATTCGCTTTTTTGAGTTAAAAATGATTAATAATATTAATCTAAAAAATGAACATTAATGTAAACTAACTGTACTGTAATAGTAATGTACATTCATTCATTCATTCATTCACTCATGTACTGTAGTTCAGTTGTTTGCATCACTGTCCTGTTCTCTAGAAGGTCATTTCAAAGTCATTTCCTGCCTTAAAACGTCCTTAGAAATTTAATGGAAATTGCACCAATATGGCATCTAGTAATAAAATCTCAAACACAGTGAAGCACCTGGGTGCTGTGACTTCACTCTGTGTGTTAATCTGGGTTTTTCTATGGCTATAAAGTGAATTTAAATGTAAAAAATCCTTTTTTTTTTTTTTCTTTTTCTTTTTTTTTTTTTTTGTAGCACGGCGAAGAAAATGAGCAGATGCAGAGTTCCTGCCCAGGGGATCTACAAAAGGACCCACACAAATAAAAAATCAAAAGAAGCAAGCAGTGGGAAAATATGGGAAAACAGCTCAAAGGAAACAAACCTTTTAGGTCAGTGTACACATAGTGAAGCGGGTAAACAGAGCAGAAATATGATCTCTCTCCATCTCTCCATCTCTATCTCTCTTTTTCTGACTTCCTGTGTGCGTGCGCGTGATTTAGGTGGGTGGGTGGGTGACGGTTTCACGTTCTGTAGCAGACCAAAAAACAAATATGAGCTGAATCATGGTGCTCAGTGTGAGAGACAACTAACAGCAGCTCATTTGCCTCACAGCAGCACGCAGAATGATAAGACGAAACTAAACTGCAGATAATGTTTCAGTTTTAAAAATTGTAGAAACGAGCACAGATCCGAGCCCCTGTTTGATTCATGAAGCTCTGAGCGCGACTGATGAATCCGTGCCGATCTACCTCATAAACATACATGAAACAGGCCGTAACATATGATGTTGTAGCAAATGATGAGCCATGGATGAGCCAAATCCATGGAGACATGACAATGGAGGAAAATAAATCGCATTCACTAAAGCTGCCTTAGATGTACTTATGTCTTTGGTAGACATGTCTCAAAGTAGGCTACTTAAGTTCAAAAGTTCCATCAATCTTTGCGTGGGAATATTGCGTGTATTCAGAGTCGAGTTACGCACGTGCTTAAGTTGATTTTATGTCCGAACCGTTAAGATCATGCTAATCACCTGCATGTAGTTCACACCTGTGGTTGCCAGAAATAAAGTAAAAGCTTCTGAAGCAGAGTTTTGTAATAGCGTATAGCCCACCACATTTCAACACGTCAAGATAAAATGTGGGCTAAAAAAAATGCAAGCTGAGGAAGAAAACATCATTTTTGTCTTTGTCGTCAAGTGGAATATGATGTAGCATAATATAAACGCAAGATACACTTCAACAATGAAAAATAAAACTATTAAGATGATATATGAATGAGAAGATGAGTCTTGTATAGGCTAATAAACTGCTGCGTAAATAGTTCGAACTATCACACGAATCACTGGAAATTTGCTGTAATTTGACAATATGGCTTCCACACTCTATTCAGCAGCGTTTAAAATAGCACATGGTCCAGCACATTCTATTCTTTTGCATTTTATTTTCTTATATAATACTCCGACAGTAAAACATGTGCACACAACTTAATGAAGCTTTAAATCGAGCTCATGAAATTGTAACGTGTGCGCAGGACGTTGATGATTTTATCACGCTTTTGGTTCGCTATATTAAGTTGTGGAAATTATAAAATAATGGCAATTGTTCTGTTAATTGGATCTGATCTCCTGTAAATGAAAATGTGCCCATGGTTTGAAAGATAAGCTACCCAAGCACTCATCTGCTATGATTACAGCTTACAGTACGTTAATTCATAATTTTGGTCTATTGGTTAAAACTAAATATTACTATTATTATTATTATTATTAGTAGTAGTAGTAGTAGTATTCTTCTTCTTATTATTATTATTATTAGTAGTAGTAGTAGTAGTAGTATTCTTCTTCTTCTTCTTATTATTATTATTATTAGTAGTAGTAGTAGTATTCTTCTTCTTCTTATTATTATTATTATTAGGGGTCAAGCCACAAAGGGGCAAAGACCCCTATTGTTTTCGTTAGTTTTCATCTTATTATTATTATTATTATTATTATTATTATTATTATTATTATTATTATTATTATTTTTCCTCTTCTTCTTCTTCTTCTTCTTCTTCTTCTTCTTCTTCTTCTTCTGTGGATGTCTATGGCAGCCCATAGAGCTGCTTGGGGGAAAGTTATGATATTTGGCCCACAGATAGAGGACAGTCTGATATGTTAATGCAGCATATTTGGAGTCTCTAACTCAATCTCTCTAGCGCCACCAATTGTCCAAAGTTGTACTCACGTTTATGTTAATAACTTTTGAACTGTGAGTCGTAGAAGCGATTATTTTTTTCTCCTTGCCTCAAGACGGTTCGAATGCCCTGCATGATGTCATTTTCCATCTTGAAAAGTTTTCCGCCATTTTGAATATTCTGAAAAACCTACTTTTTCACATTCTTCCTAGGCCGTTTGTCCGATTTGCACGAAAATTGGCTTGCATCATCTAGATGCATGTCAGACAAAACTTTATTCACAGAATTTTGATGAAGCATACCGTTGTCGAATGGCACTTCAACAAATTTGACGGACGCGCAAAATTGAATGTGAGGCTGTATCTCTGCAACGCTTTAAGTGATTGTGATGAAACTTGGTAGGTGTCATCATCATTAGACCCTGAGATTAACTGCAGAGTTTTGGCTCACTGCCCCCTACTGGTCAGGAGATAGCTAATATGTATTTTTTCACTTATAACTCTTGCATGCTTTCCCGCATGATAACCATCATGCCCAGATGATACCTGTGGCTTTTTTTTTTAGTTATTTTTAAAATAAATGTTTTTTTTTTTTTTTTTAACTCCTCCTACACTGTTCATTAGACTCTAACCAAAAATATGTCACAAAGCTTTGTTTGCTGCTCATGGTGCCGATAATTGGCTTGAACCCGGTATTGTTGCTTGCAGCTATATTTATTATTATTATAGTTGTTGAAAATGTATTTATTTATTTATTGTTCAAATCTATATTTTGAAATAAACATTTTTTCCCAATTGAAACAAATTTAATTCACTTTTACGAAAGCCCTTTTATCTGAAGTGTCTCAACTTGTAAAGTCCAAGTGTCTTGCAGGATTCTATTAAAGGAAATTAGCACATAATCGAGTGCTAAAAATTGTAATGCTTTCTAAAAAAAAAAAAAAAAAAAAAAAAAAAAGTTCATATTCAGTCAGGTGCCCCGGTTAGATATTGAATATTGAGTCATGCATTTGAAACTTCATATGGCTGTTGCATTTGTTATTGACAGCTCTTTTCATCCTTTTAAATCCACTTTAATTTCCGTTGAAAAAAGATTTCTGTGAAAGGAAGTCGTTCTGCACTCGCACTCTCACATTACTCTGTATAAACCCATAACATCATTGCTCTTATTAATGTGGTGGATTTTTTTTCTCCTGTCATATAACTTGATTATAAAGCTTGCCATTCAGTCGCTGTTTAGCCTCTCGTGACTGCAGCGTCTCCATCCAGTGTGTGGTGCAATCATGGCGACCCTCGCTAGGACAATGTGCTCTTTCACTGCTCACATTTTGCAAATCAATACCGAGTCCTTGAGCCATAGTTTGTGCTCCTCGGTTACTGATAAATACACCTTTAAATACACAAGGAGGTTAAAGAGTTTAGCTAAGAGATAGAAATCAGCACTGGTTTGCTTGCTGTTATTGTGTGTTTAAACATTCATTGATTTGAATCAGTGCTCTAGCCTCGATATCTGTGACATTTAAAATGTTCTGAACAAAAAGGGTTTTTCTGCAGCGGCAACTGAACACATCCGAGCATCTCTGCATCAGTAATGCCTGCTACCATTGATTATTTCACCTTGATGTTAGCTGTTCATTCGGGTTGAGGTCAGGGCTTTGTGCAGGACACTCGAGTTCTTCCACCTTCTTCCAACCTTAACACTCCATTTCTTCATGGAGCTCGCTTTGTGCACAGGGGCATCATCATGCTGGAACAGTGTTTGGGCCACTTAGTTCCAGTGAGCCTCTGTATCTATTTGTTCCGGTGAAGAAGGCGTGGCCTCTGTGTCTATCTGTTCCAGTGAAGGAGGCGTGGACTCTGTGCCTGACAGTTCCAGTGAAGAAGGCGTGGCCTCTGTGTCTGACAGTTTTAGGAAAGAAGCTATTGCCTCTGCGCATGTCAGTTATATTAAAAGAGGTGTGGCATCTTTTTTTCTTCAGTCCCAGTGAAGGAGGCGTGGCTTTCTAGTTTTATGTCGTATACAATTCAACCGTATCGCACCTGTCTGTTAAATGTATCTTTCATACATCAGACCTACACACTCCTGGAGGAGAACTCATGCACTCTGAGCATTTAATTTCTTTCATGTACAGATATATCAGGTCTTTACGCAGTGACAGTCCATTTCTCTTTGAA
>JANDJT010000060.1:2743427-2754863 GCA_024331685.1 Stegophilus panzeri
TGTTTACTTCGAGTATGACTTTAGTCGGATTAAGGTAATAAAAAATCGCTGTTTACATGCTAGTTTCTTAATCAGAGAATCGTCTTAATCTGGTTAATATCGGATTATTGCTGTGCATGTAAACGTACTGAATGCTAATTTTCAGCTGTTCCATTTGTGCAGCGTGTCTGAGGCATGTCTGTCAGTGAACGAACCTGACACAAACCCCCAAATCCCCCTTACATTCTGGAAAGATTGCTTATCATTCTGTTGAAGTTTCAAACCGTTGCTGCACCCGATATGTGAACATTTTGTCTAGTCGCACTCTTGCTTGATGGCCAGGTCAGAGCACAAATTGAAATCGTGCTCTCGAACAAGACTTAGAGCAAGTGCTCAGGAGCATCTGTGAAATGTGGGCTGAAAAGCAGTTTTCAGCCTTTCCTTAAATACGTCCACTGTTATAACCATTGACTTCATCTCTCTATAATATGTCTTATTCACTGTGAACCTTGACTTGACATGGGCTCACAGTACTCTCACTGCACCATTATTTTCTCTCGCAGAGGTAATGCTAACCCGTCGTGTTACACGCTGTTCGAAATTCACTACAGGTCAAATCAGTACAAAGCGTGTATAGTGTAAAATCAAGGAGTCATGTTTGACAAGGCCTCGGTTGCGGTTCAGCTTTGGGGCATCTGTGGCCTCTACTATTGTTTTAAGCTTCTTAGGCGTCTACTTGGCATTTTCGATCAAGCAAATGGCATACACTTTCACACTCTTTCACACTCAATCTGTTAACATGTTATGCTCTTTTACTTTCCCCAAACCCTAAGGAGTATTTTCCATTAACTACACAGAAAACAATGCGAATTGATTTACCTAATGTTAAGTTATAAGTGCAAAGAAGTGGAACTAATCATGTTTCCTTGGAGTTTCAGGCTTAATTTGTTCATTGCTGATTCGCTTTTTAGCCATGATAAATCTAAGTATTGTATTGCATAAAGCAGGATGTTTATATTAGTAGCACTTTATATTACGTTTGCATCAATGTACATCTAACACAACAGTTAATATGAACAAACTGTAAACTTTATGCATTAATACAGCATCACTAACATTAACAAAATAACTAACCTTTATTTTAAATACAGGTTTATATTGATGCAGACTTTCTAATATTTTTTTTTTATTATTATTTTTTTTCACATAGTGACAGCTCATTCACAGGGAGGAATCACCACATAATGTTAGCCTAATAAACAACATATAAATAAATAAATAAATTAATAGAAAATGGAACTAACTTGTTTCATGTATGTAAATATAAATGGTTAAAAAGCATGATGTGTCATCCATCCATCCATTTTCTGTACCGCTTATCCTACACAGGGTCGCGGGGAGCCTGGAGCCTATCTCAGGGGACTTGAGGGCAAAAGGAGGGGCACACCCTGGACAGGGGACCAGCCTATAGCAGGGCACAATAACACACACACACACACACACACACACACACACACATTCACACACATTTACACACTACAGACAATTTGGAAATACGAATCAGCCTACAACGCATGTCTTTGGACAGGAGGAGGAAACTGGAGTACCCGGAGGAAACCTCTGAAGCACGGGGAGAACATGCAAGCTCAGAACGAGCAGGGCGAAGGTGGGATTCGGACCCCCAACCCTGGAGATACGAGGCAAAAGTGCCCATGGGTAAGGGCCCCAATTATAAGGGGCACTAATCCACTGTCAATTGTCATTCATTAATGAATTATGAACTGTAATGGTTGGCAAATTGATCAAATTTATTTATTTCAGTTTATAATGGAGTTTGTAATAATTACCGTCCAATTTCCTATAATTTATGTCATTTTGTCATCATTTTATTTGATAGTTTGCGCCGTACTGCTGCATAGGAATACTATTTTGTCGCCTTTGAAACGGAGCCAGACAATGTTTACTTCTTTGGTAATGGAATAAAACACTCATTTCAACTATTTAACCCAGTCTTTAAACTAATTGCTGGAGGCTTGTCAGTTTGTAAATGCATGAACACCGTAGACCTAGACTCCCTGCTTGTGTTCTACTACAAGTCACATTTATGACCAGACATAAACCCCATTTTTTCATGGACTTTTATATATATATATATATATATATATAATTTTTAAATAATTGACACTGATTGTTTAAAATCCTTACAAATACCATACAAATTCATATATGTCATCTCTGGGGGGAAAAAAAAAAAAATTGGGATTAAATGTAAATTATGAGTAAAAGTTTTAAGATAGATTGTTTGAACCTAAGGTCAGAGCTCAAGCTGGGTCTGTTCACATCTTAGGATAAAGGAATGTTTGGACAGATACTGTATAAAATGTCTATTTATATCTCAACCGAAGAATTCGGGGACACATCTGGGTCTCTGGGTCGTGCTATGAAAAATTTATTTTATGTCTTCGTAAAGAGAGGGCAAGGAAAGATTTCATTTTAACGGTACTCCTGTACGGCTTGTATTGTATTACTGAAATATTGGAGCTGAAATAGCTCTTCACCCCTTCCCCTATCTTCTGTATTGGAGACGACACAAAGCGAAATGCAAAACAGAAACGAACAAATGCGCAGGAAACATGAGAAGGGCTGGAGAGCGAGTTCAAGAGCGTCGTGAGGACTGCGGAGAATAACTGTGTGATTTAGTGCCAATCACATGATTTAATGCCTGTGTGCTGCATCATAATATATTAGAATTATCATAAAGTCGTGGCCAGAGAGGGACACCGGGGCAGCGCAGATTCCCCCATGGAGTGAGTTAGCGCTGGTGAAGGAAAGGAAACACTGATACGAGTGACATAACTTTCTTTCACCTTTTTGCTTGTGTTTTTGTGTCCACCCACGAGCAGGCTCACGTATGGACAGAGCTGCTCTAGGCCTGACCTCATGTACTCAATTCCACCCACACAGCAGCTCCGAATATCCAGCAGAGACACACTAAAAGCTTCGGGTTTGTATCTACGGCTCGTTTAGGCTCTCTAATTTTCATTTTGCAACAATAGGAAGCAGTCCTGAGTGCAGAATTTAAACACTGAGTGATGGCTTATCACACAGCTTTTGCGTTATAAAAGACGAATATAATCAGACAAGGCACGTGAAATTTATGTTTCCTTTTTTTAAGTTTTTAGACATTTCATGTTATGTTTCACTTTTTTTTTTTTATTTTTTTTTTTTACATGTACTACATATGTTTATATTTTCATGATTTATTTGCATTTCCTTTTTTTGATTTTTTTTTTTTTTTTCACGATTCATTTGTTTTCACATTAGATTTTTGGTACACGATTCATTTGCTGTATTTACTCATGTGATTGTTTCACGTGACTCTCACCTAAAAATGTCTTCTTTTTTTTTTTCAGATTTTCATTTATTTATTTCAGATTAATTCGTTCATTTTCATGTTTTTCTTTACTGTATTTTCTCGTGTGTTTCTTTCACACGATTCATTTGTTTTTCACATTAATTTCCATGTGATTCTTTTTTCAAAAACTTCATTCATTTTCACATTGACATCATTTATTTAATTTCATTCTTGATTTTTCAACATGATTCATTTATGATCGCCTGTGACTTCTCGCGTGATTCATTGATTGTTTTAAATGTGATTCATTCACACGATTCACGTGACTCATCTGTTTTCATGTTTTTTTTTTGTTTTTTTTAAAATAAAATATGATTCATTTATTTCCACATGATTTTTTTTTTACATGATTCATTACTCTTTATGTGATTTCTTTATCACACAATTCATTCATTTACACGTGACTCATCTGTTTTCATATGTTTTGTAAAAAAAAAAAAAAAATGATTCATTTATTTCCACATGATTTTTTTTCTCACGTTTTTTAAAAAAAAAATGATTCATTACTCTTTATGTGATTTCTTTGTCACATGATTCAGTTGTTTCCACGTGTGATTTGTTCACATGATTCGTTCATTTTCCCGATACTCTATCACAGAGTATTCACATGATGTTCTGTGCGTTTCCCTGAATTCACTTCACTACATTATATGTTGAAATACACATAATTTACATAATCACGTGTGAAAACTGTTATTTAGTTTAGTAAGTGTATTCATTTGCAAGCCCAGAATAAAAATGTGAATAAAAATGAGAGTGTGTATTAGAGGACGTTTGTAATAGGCCACAAGCTCCATCAAGCACACTATAGATAAATAACTTAGTTTTGCTAGCACTCTCACCCGATCTTCAGCACATGGACTTAATGGAAAACACTGCTGGTGAGGAGCTTCTACTACAAACTAATCTGACAAAGGCTAATGCTCCACATTGTGTGCGGTGTGTGTTTGAGCCTGTCCAAGTGCTGTTCTCTCAGGATGTCTATTCCAGCAGTCCAGTTTGCCTGAAGTGCTCCTTAATTGAATTAAACATGGATGGGTTATTTGAAAGCCTTTGACAAATCTGTGGTTGAACCAACAGGGAACGATAAGTGTCCTTGGCAGCTGGGAAAAAAAAAACCAAAAAACAAAAAAACCCCTTTCCTCTCATTAGACCAAATTCAGCAGAGAATCAGCTGCTAATTCATGCTTGACCTTTTGTTCATTTCAGCACTCGCTCTCAGACCTCTTTCAAGAGATTGTGAAAGACTGGCAAACATCAGAGATGTCTATCACAATGAACGTATCACATTACATCATTCCTGAATTCAACTCAGGTCAGTGTTTTCTCTGGCTGGGATACAGGCGTAATACACTGACACTATCTGGTTACTGATCCAAATATTAGTGTCTCTATTTGGATTTAAGCCCAAAACACTAGGGGGAAAAAAAAAAACAGGTGTAAAAACACCAGTGCTGTATGAATTCTGGCTCTGACAGTTCCTCTACCTCAGCTACATCACTCTAGTTATTAATTGTTCCAACTAGACATGTGTTTAATCCTGCTTGTACCATTTGTTTGTTTGTTTGTACCTTTTTGTGATATTGTATAGCCCATTTAGCTGTTTCTATTCCCCAAAATATTGTAACATCTCTTTCCACACTGACACTACTGTAAGATAGTTCTCACAAAAGAACTAAAGCAGCATAAAAAAAAAATTAAAAAAACAGCAATGCCCTACATCCTGTAGTGTCAAACATCATACAGATCCCGCCCACACCCCGCTGTTCCACTAACCACTAGTGCCTGGAGTGTACAGAATACAAGCATTCATAGATGAGCACAACAGAAAGAGTTTGCCCTATCGTCCAGGAGTTTAAGAGAAAAAAAAAAAGCCTCTGGGTGAGAGGGAGGGTATGATTCTGTCTCCCCTGTCAATCACTGCGAAATTAACCACTCATTGGTGTCTGTGAGGTCATACATGCAGAAGGACTAAAATCACTGCAGGTCTCTACAATATAAACAAGTAACCTATCGGGGCGTGGCCTAATATTCTAATGAGTAACTAGTAGTCTAATTTAACTATGTGTGACCCTGACCAGGCAGTTACTAAGGATGCTGTAAATGCATCACATGGTGCTGTACGTTCATGTGAATTTAAAATGAGACATGAAACTATTTTCAATTTCAACGATTCCAAACCAATAAAAAAATATATTGGTTTACAAAGTTTCATATTTCAATGCTATGAATTTATAATGCTTACGTTACGTTTATTAACAATTAAAAGGCTTTTAACCTCACTTTGTTGCTTCCATACTGTTCAGTTTAACTTCAGTGTTAAAACGAAACTGCACACTGTTATCTTGTGATTATCTTGCTTCCCCTACCAAATACATTTGGTAATTTTAGGGGTAAGTTAGGTGTTCACAGAAGAGGTGGGTCTTTAGCTGTTTTCTGAAGATGGTGAGAGATTCTGTGGTCCCGATTGAGGCTGGAAGTTCATTCCACCACTGAGGAACAGTTAGTTTGAATGTTCTTCAAAGGGACCTTGAGCCACGCTGAGTAGGTACTACTAAGCGTCGGTCGTTGATTGATCGCAGATTGCGTGAGGGAACGTAAGCCTTCAGGAGAGAGTTGAGGTAGGAGGGTGCTGTTCCAGACAAGGTCTTGTAGGTGAGCATCAAGGTCTTGAATTTGATACGAGCGGCTACAGGAAGCCAGTGGAGGGAGATGAAGAGGGGTGTGACATGGGTTCTCTTGGGCTGGTTGACGACGAGGCGTGCTGCAGCATTCTGAATCATCTGAAGGGGTTTGATGGAGCTGGCTGGGAGACCCGAGAGTAGAGAGTTGCAGTAGTCCAGTTTTGAGATAACGAGAGCCTGGCTCTCCAAAATTGGGAATGTATTTTTTTTCGATGAAGGAGTGCGATGCTTGAGGAAAAGCTCTGATATTAAGTTAGATAATATACTGTATGACAATATATTAGAGATGTAAATGAATGTGAATGCAGGATTCAGAATAAACAGAGAGTGTGTTCTAAAGAGTTACAAATACAGATACAAAAAGGAAGCATTCATTCATACCAGCTTTAGGAACTGCCTGGTCAGGGCCATGGTGGTTATAATCAGGGTATTAGTTATAGCAATAAAACCAACAAAACGCACTAGAAAAGGTGTAAACGAAAATAATCACTTGAATGAACACAGTCCAGTGTTCATCTCCATTTGAGAACAAGTATGAACTGGAATGATGTAGCTGAGGTTGAGGAGCTGACCAAAATGCACACACCATACTGGCAGAAAAAAAAAAAAAAAATTCTGGTTTAAGCCACGCCCACTTCAGGTTGAAATCCAAATCCAGATACGATACTGGTATTGCTTTACAAACCTACTATTCATCAATATGTACACTTTTGCATTGTGTAGACTTCCTCAAAGCTGTTTCTAACCTTACCTAAGAGGCTAGCAAGCAATTTTGAGTGAACAAATGTCACATGATGGAGCTAAATCCTGAATGAGATGCCTGCTTTGCCTTGAAATTCATCCTGGTGAGCAAAGCTGCACATACAATTTCTTAAAATGCATTCATATTCCCTAAAGCATGCTAAAAGGTTGAATAATTATGACGATTTGAATGTATATGCATACTGGAGCTGCTGGTTGGAGTTCACTGGGTATATAAAAGACTTGCATAATGAATTCAGCCTCCCTTAACAAGTGCCCTCTCTATTATCTACTCTTCAGTGTGTACTCTCTTCCTCCATTACTCCCTCTCCATCACCACCTCTCTCTAATTCTCTCAGGATCCATTCATTTTCACGTTTCATGTTTGTATTAACTCAGTCTTACTTCCTTTGTAGTATATTCATCTCTTGATTTTCCTTTTCGCCATTCAGAAAATGTCCTTGGCGGTCTATATTTTATGCTCTATATCTCTCCCTTGGCACCTTCTTTCTCTTTTAAAGCTCCAGAGAACATATGATTGCTGATGCTGTCTAAGTAGGATAATGTTTGTCTTGTGGATTCAATATGCAATGCAAATTGCAAACATCGACATGTTCTTTGCCAGATTTATTTTTTTTTATTGTAAAGTAGCAGTCCTGTGTGAGTCTTATGCAACCTTTACCTTCAACATTCACAAGGCTGATATCAGTTGTCCTTCCCACATAACTCTCCTCAAGTCTGAGCAAACTAGTCATCGAAAGCTAACCTAGCAAGTGTAGATACTGTGCTAATTTTATAATCGAGTAGATTTGGTACATAAAGAGTTGAACAATCCTGATTGTGCCATTGTGTTTACTTCTTCTTGAGTGGTGGATTAGTCCTGGACAGTAGTCTGTCAATCAAGTGTGCTCATTAGAATATTACACCACACCACACCACACCCTGACAAGTGCTCATTTGAAGTAAATGTGACTCGGGCGCACATGATAATCATGTGATGTAAAGGAGATGATGGGTAATGTAATCAGGTGCGTTGTATGAAATGGGACAATTTTGAACAAACACGTGTGCAACAGTGTGCTTAGATTCCAAACACATGAAACCATAGGAAAGGATATAATATATCTATGAGCCATAATTAACCAAAGGCTACACATAACATTTTTTTGACATGCACGGCGGCTTAGCAGTTAGAACGTTTGCCTCGCACCTTCAAGGTTGGGGGTTTGATTCCCGCCTCCGCCCCATGTGCGTGGAGCTTGTATGTTCTCCCTGTATTTTGGTGGTTTGAATTGTAGGCTGATTGGCATTTACAAATTGTCTGTATTGTGTGTATAGAATGTGTACAATTGTGCCCTTCGATGGGTTGGCACCCCACCCAGGGTCTGCCCTGCATCCCAGTCCCATGGGATGGCTCCAGGATCCCTGCCACCCTGTATAGGATAAATGGTACAGAAAATGGATGTATGGATGGATGAATGGACGGATGAATGGACGGATGGATGGATGGACAGACGGACGGACGGATGGATGACGAGGTAGGCTTTGCGTGTTTCAGTGGAATTGGAATGAAATCTTTAAGTGTGATTTTCTCTTTTTTGTAATCTAGAACTATACTTCATCTTGAAATACATGTAAAAGGGAAAGGTTAGTTCAGTTCAGGAAAGTCTGTATGAAGGGTTTCTTTCTTTTCATGCAACTTGATTGGTGACAATTCTTATAAATTTTCACATATTTAATTGTTAAATCAGCTTTTAACAGCTTTAAGCTATTTATATGAGCAATTTTATTCCATCTTTCTACCTTTATTTATTTAAATGTTGCTTTGTGACAATCGTGATTCCGTACAAACATTTTCAATGTTTTACACACTATTTCCTAGAACCTTGGTTGATTCTTTCTCCATTTTTCCCCCTCAATTGTTCTTTCTTGTAGACGTTCTGTATTACTTCCCCTTACGCTTCTGCTTTTCTTGTCTACATGATGTTCTTTCCTTCTTTATTCCGTTCTCGCTCTCTGTCTCCTGATGCTACATAATTTTTTTTTTTTTTTTTAAATCACATGCGACTGAGATGGCCGCTGAGGTGACAGAGTAGGTGCAGGATGTGACACTGTGTGTGCCATGGTAAAAATAACACTCGTGTCATGAGTCTGAGAACTTTATTTTGGACTTACAGCAGCTCTGAGTTGACAGATAATAGAGAGGAAGCTTCTTGGGTCACAGGGTCATTTCTTAAATAAGCCATGACGTCTCGAGAGTGGGTTTGTAAACACTGTAGATTTAAAGTCAAAGTAAAAGACATTTTCGACACGGAGAAAATGTCCTTCACAACAACCTATATCCATTCTTTCAAATAAATAATTAAATAAAGCATTAATAAAAATCTACAGTATTTAAAAAAAAAAAAACAGCATTTTGCCCATCCCTGCCTACTTTTTCATCATGAAAAACACTTTAACTACACCTTACCTTCAAATATAATCATATATATATATTTTTTAATTGTAATATTTTTAATTAATGTTTGAATCCATTTAACATCTCGTGCTTGAAATATCCTTTTCCATGTATCATCCGTTATAGTTTATGAAAAATGGACGTTTTAGTTTCACTCAACCCTGTTACCTGAACAAATTCGCCCTCGTGAAATATTCTGAAATCTTCAACAAGTCGACAGGAAGTTGTGTCATTTGAAATTCCTGAAGATCGTACCGTAGGAAGAAGAAAAGTTCTCTCGTTCTTTTTTCTTTCTTTTCAGTTATACTGTGATATTTCCTGTGATAATGAAGGAGTCACTTTGAAAGTAAAGCCCTGCTACCTATATTATAGACTGAAAAAAAAAAAAAAAAAAATTACAATTATAAAAAAAGTCAATAATTACCAAGTTATTCACGTCCGCATGTCATTATCCACATTCTGTTAGACACATTTTGGGTTTGCTAATTCTATGCTAGTGTTCAACCCAGGTACGCAGAACAAATAAATAAATAAACAAACAAACAAACAAACAAACAAATAAATAAATAAATAAATAAAAGTATCTTGCATATTCTCTTGGATTCATTATTGAAAAATGATCACAACTATTTTTTTTTTTTTTTTTTTTTTTTCTTCTGACTGGCTAACTGGATGATTTGTGAGTTGAGATTTGCTTTTGTTCGTGTTCATTTCACAGCTCCTCCATTCAGATAATGATCAGAAATCAATCAGATGTTATCCAGCTGTGATATAGAAATCTAGAGTGAGCACGCGTTAGTTTTTTCTCTCTTAACCTCTTTCAGAAAGACGTCTGTTTGAGTCATCAAGGTCGTTTTCTCTTTCTCATATGGGTGTCCAGGCAACTCAGTAAATTCCTCTTATTGTCCTGCTCTCATCACTAATCTGTATCTTCTTATTATAGTAGTAGTAGTAGTAGTAGTAGCAGTAGTAGTGGTAGTATTTATGTGTGGAATTATTTTTTATTCACGGGTGGGCTTGGAAGAGCGAGAGTGTGGAACAACACAAGGAGAACGCACATCAGAATAGCTACACCTGCTATTTATTTATTTATTTATTTGCCATTGTACACTTTTTTTAAGGGTTCTGTGGTTGTATATTAAAGGAACCCTTTTACATAAACATTGTATGTAGAAACCTATAGCAGAATGTTTCCCCATTAGAAAGGGGAAGTAGAACCCTTTTATGATGCAAAGAACCCTTAATTATCTTTTTTTTTTTTTTAGACACAATAGAGAAAAGCCGAAATGGAATGTAGACAAAAAATCAAAAGTAGACAATATGGGTTAGGGTTAAATTAAGCATTGTAAATTACAAATTAAGCATGTAAATCAGATAATTTTTTTTTTCCACGAATGTCAGACAGGTCTAGATTCATAAATTGGCCAGGTTGGAGTTCTTATAACCATGAGAAGTGCAGAGATGATTGAAAGAAAGGATGGAATTTAATCATAATCTCAAAAATAAGTCTCTTTTTCTAACTAAAGTGTGAAACAACTGTTTGGCTGTAACAGGGAAAAATGTAATAATGATAAAGAGTGGCCATTACTGTGGCTGGAATTTATAGTGTGCTGACATTCATGTAAAAAATACCTCAGTGGTATTGTAGGGAACACACCCTGAATGTGACTTTTTCACCACTAAGGGTAATCTATCTTAGCCCACACAGGGAGAGAAGCTGAGGATCAAACTGGGGAGTTGTGCATCTACCTGCTACAGCACTGTGCTGCCCCAGTTTTCAATTATATGTCTTTAAAAAAAAATAATTAAAGAATCACAAACTCTGACTGTATTGAAAAAAATATATATCACAGATATCTGGAATGCACTAGCAACATCAAGGCAAACACATTCACTCTAAATGGCATTACAGTCATAAAACAGTGTACATAAAATATTAATGGGGCAACGGCGGCTATAGGGACATAGAAGAAGTCTAACACTGTGGTATGTTACACTATGGAGTGTGTGACTATATTTGGAAATCCATCAGAAATTCATTATGATATCAGAGTTGGCTCACTGTGATGGCCTCAAATGGTAAAATGGTAAATGGCGCACTTATATAGCGCTTTTATCCAAAGCGCTTTACACGGTGTCTCATTCACCCATTCACACAC
>JANDJT010000060.1:2754983-2770440 GCA_024331685.1 Stegophilus panzeri
AATATACATAGACCTCAAATATATAGACCTCAAATATACATAGACCTCAAAGACCTCAAATATACATAGACCTCAAAGACCTCAAATATACATAGACCTCAAATATACATAGACCTCATAGACCTCAAATATACAGAGACCTCAAATATACATAGACCTCAAATATGCATAGACCTCAAATATACATAGACCTCAAATATATATAGACCTCAAATATACATAGACCTCAAAGACCTCAAATATTCATAGACCTCAAATATACATAGACCTCAAATATCTATAGACCTCAAATTTACATAGACCTCATATATACATAGACCTCATAGACCTCAAATATACAGAGACCTCAAATATACATAGACCTCAAAGACCTCAAATATACATAGACCTCAAATATGCATAGACCTCAAATATGCATAGACCTCAAATATATATAGACGTCAAATATACATAGACCTCAAATATACATGGACCTCAAATACACATAGACCTCAAATATACATAGACCTCAAATATACATAGACCTCAAATATATATAGACCTCAAATATACATAGACCTTAAATATACACAGACCTCAAATATATATAGACCTCAAATATACATAGACCTCAAAGACCTCAAATATTCATAGACCTCATATATATATAGACCTCAAATATATATAGACCTCAAATATACATAGACGTCAAATATACATAGACCTCAAATCTACGTAGACAAATGCCCAGTTTTAGTTTGGAATGCTAAAAAAAAGCTGACCTCTTCTACGCTGTGGTAGTTTGATTTTGGGTGAGATGTGTTTCAAGATAGTGACAGTGTCAGACACGAACATGACCAGGTGTTGCTTTGTGGTCATAAAAAAATCCTCTCGCATTCCACTTCATGGTCAGTGGTGTCCTGTCTTTCACCTTGGCCTGTCAAGATTTAAAAAATATGGAGCAAAATCCCAGCTGGTGTCAGGCTCGTGAAACCATCGTGCAAGTAATGACCGCACCTCTCATTCCCCAGTGGCAGGACAGCGTGATGGGCATGAGTGGTAAACTGTCCTGATTTCTATTGTCAGTGCAAATCTCGGGTGCCTGAGTGATTCCAAATTAGCATGGACAAGCTTGTTAAAAGAGATATAATGCCCTCAAAGGTTTAATTGTCTCCAACAGGTTCTTACGTTTTCATTAGGTTCAGACGGGGCATTGACTGAGTAGGAAACACTCCTGTGTGGAAATGTCCAATTATTTTATTCTCAAATTTAATTAAACTCGCTCAGCTTTAGACAGTCAGACCCAGGGTTGGAAGGGTTACTTTAAAAATTTATTCTGTTACAGTTACAAATGATTTCATAAAAAATGTTATCAGTAACACAATCCAAGCATCACAATATGAAAGTAATGTAATCTGATTACTTTTGGATTACTTCAAGGTCACATATGTAAATAAAGTCAGGAGAAAATACTTTTCTTTAGAGCTTATTTTAGAGCTTAAAAACAGTTTCTGATTTACACATTTGAATGGCCATGTAATACCAAGCAATGTGATAACATGAAATTAAAAATGACCTTATATGGGCATGGGCATTGTTTCGACTCAGGGCAGCTGTCATTCGCTGCTATTGTCAAGCAACTGATTGACGCCGTACACATCAGAGCTTCACCTTCATGCATTCGCTGAGACTAGGCTCATATTGAGAGGCAGGAATTTAGCCAGTAGTTGCTGCAAACCTTTTATAATGGACCAATCGGTGCGCAAGAAGGCAGGAATTACAGAGAAGGGTTAAAGCGATGCAAACATGCGCAGACATGATGCAGTATTAGACCATACGGACATCATAATGAAACTAAAGTCGAATCCCGGACATTTTCTCAAATTTGGACGCATTTTTTGGGGGGGAAAAAGAGGACGTATGATCACATAACAAAAGCCTTTCAGAGAACAATTTGTGTTCATTTCTACAAAATTAACTTTATTCAAAATGTATTTGCGCATGCACCAGGAGGTTGCTCATGTGAGCTACGACTGGCAAGAGAGAACCAGAACTGTACAAAATGTACCTGTAATCTGATTACTTACAGATTACAGTTACCGGGTTTTTTTTGTATCCTGATAACGTAGTGCTGTTACGTGTATTCTGTTACTCCCCAAACCTAGTTGAATCAGTATTAAAAATCACCAAGCTAAATCTTTAAACATTCTCATATGTGAACCATACATCTTCTTAGCATAAATACAAAATAAAAGAAAACCACAAAAACTGTGTGATGTGAATTTTTAGCTCGAGTCGCTGCTTTGAGCCTGTTGCACTCTACAGATGGCCTATTTTTCAGAGCCGAGGCTGGTTAATGCTCATGTGGCAAGGCTGTGGAGCAGTAAACAGCCCCTTTACCACCAGCCCCAGTGGCTTTCCTAAATCAAATGATCCACTTACGGCCTCCCTGGTTCGTAACCTCTGCATCCCCCAGAGCCCTGCAGCTCTCCGCTGTCATTCTCCCACTGTGCTGTTTTATACCTGTAGTACATGACCTTTCCAGCTCATTCTTGTCTCTCTGTGTACAAAATAATCGCTGGTTCCTTTTTATTTATTTTTCTTTTAATACTGCAAGCCTAATTAAAATTGGAGACAAAACTGTAGCTGGGCAATGTGCTAGCTAGACAGCCTGCTAGTGTGATATAATGCTCAGTTGAATGTAGCATAATTAAACATTATGACAATCATATAACTCCAATATTATTAACTCAATTTTACTTTTCCAATTCCTTTACCTGGAAGTATACTGTTTCCAGCAAACAGCCTTGGAGTTTCAAGGGTTCTTTGGACAGTTCTTAGCACAGTTTTTGATATCCTGGTCAAGGGACAATCTAGAGTCACCCATCTACCAAAGAACATGGTTTTGGGTGGTAGGAGGAACCCAAAGAGCCTGGAGAAAACCCATATTTTTATGATCAATGACATATGATTGGACTAAAGACTGATTTTCTTTATTCTTTATTCTTAATTCTTTTCAATTTTCTTTAATCGCAGGTCTATCATTAGAGGATCGTATAATCTAACATGGAGAACACACATTATCACACAGTCTTTTATAAACAGTTTAAAACTGGATGAAGTCACAATCAAAGCCATCCATGTTCTTTTCAGCACTTATCTGTCTGACCTGCTGCTAACACATGCTTTTAGTTCTAGTCCTTTGTTGTTTAAGGGATGTACAAAAGATGTAAAGATAATATTTTTTGTTAGAAAGTTCTAATCAAATAAAGACATTTATAACACTTTGTTTTTTCCATGCTTGGGGCTGTTTGGTCCAAGATCTGAGTATGACTGGTGAGGTCTGAAAGTTGTTTTCAAGTGGTCAAGTGAACCAATTCCTGTGCTCTTGAAAATGGTGGGCTACGATTGCACTTCGACCAATTTTTTTTATATCTTGTTGAGCAAGCCGGTGGCGACAGTGGTGAGGAAAAACTCCCTAAGATATTAAGAGGAAGAAACCTTGAGAGGAACCAGACTCAGAAGGAAACCCATCCTCATCTGGGTAACAACGGGTTTACCTTGTCACATACTTTCTGTTTCCAGTTTAGTGATGACGGGGGAAAGGTAATTAAGGTCAGTGGAGGAGATGGAGTGTTTCCTGCTGGTCTGCATGGCTAAAATACTTCTTATATGAGAATGGCTCCTCGTTTGCAGGTCTTCCTGTACAATGACATGCTACTCAGCCAAAACACACTGGTCTTTACCACTCTGTGCCAAAAAAAGACAAAAAACAGCCAACATATGAACCTAGCACTTATTATTTTGCAAATCTGCATGCACAAAAGCGACATGGAACAGTGGAATCGATTGACGGTTCAGAAGGAAATCCTCAATTTTGAGCCTCGCCCCTTAAATGTGCCCAGAATCAGTCCTGTGCAGACTCAAGTACTCATAGCAAGTGTGAAAATATCCTTGAAGTAAACTAGCATGTTGTCTTTTCTACTATATAATCTTTATCTACCGGTGAAAGCCTATAAATAAATGCATTCAAATAACTTAATAAATTCAAATAAATTGAGGGTGATTAGGTCAGAATGACACAGGAGGAGAATGGTGAGACTGAAGGTCCTCTAGGAAGGAAAGGGAAATGATGAAATTACACCTTAGAGGCCATATTTAAGGCCTTGGTGCCGGCTGGCAATTCTCACAGTATCCGTCTCATTAGTTTGGTCTCCATGCTCCAGTTGCCACAGTAACACGGATTCATTTTGACAGCCAAAGTTTTAGGAGTTCTTTCTCCAGCTCTTGGCTTCTTTGCTTTGTTTGCTTACTCTCTTTCTAATCTGTTCTGTCTGGAACGTTTTCCTAATTCCTTTCTCAACATCCACATATCCATTCATCCATCCTTCCATCTATCCATCCATCCATCTAATTTTATCTTTCTGTCGCATCCCGCCTCTCCATATTCAAGGTCACAGCTCTTGATTGCCTAGCAACTAATCGAACAGGGGGAATCAAGTTGTAATCTGCACTCCTCCTCCTCCTCGTCCTCCTCCTCCTGGAGCATGACCTTTGTTTCATTCTTTTCAGACATTAATTCACACATGTGCTCAGGTAAATGGTGAGAGTTTGCTGGTGTTTCCATTGCTGAGGTTATTATCTCTATAAATGTTCCTGTGAAGCACTGAGACTCATGAGAAATCAGAATATTCTAGAAATCTATACAATCGGTGGTGTGCAGATCCCTCAGCATGTGGTGCATTGTACCATGTTGACAGCTTAATCAAGGTCCATACTAGTTAACGTGTAAACATGGAGCCACATACAAACTGTTTGGCTTTAATAGCTTCCAGAGCATCATAACTCTTAGACTGAACATGATAATGAACAGAGTTATTTGTATACCACTGTCTCACCTCTTAGCCTGCTTTTGCTGACTTGTATTGTGCTTGTTTTGGACAGTTTATCATCTACCTCGCTGTCTGCTATAAGCAAGGAATAAATCATGTCTGGCGGTTGATGGTCTCTTTTGTCTCCAGCCTGAAACCCAATCTGTTGACAGCCCATGGCAGACTGCTCCAGCCATTCAAACCCACTGTGGATCCTCAGGTGTTCCATGCTGCGTCTTTCTCCAACCATCTGCAAGATGAACACAAGACTGACATTGATGTTGAATCATGCAGCACGTCATCTGCCCAGGTTTGGTCATTGTCCAGGCTTGGATAACCTGGTCCTGAGGTTATTCTTCTTGAGGACTGTTTTTTGGACCAGTTTTATCGCCATTCAAGGTGACTGTGGAATCTTGGCCTGCTGAGGGATATTTGTTTTTATATTGAGTCATATTCAAGCAAGCAGCTGTCTGCTTTTCATTTCTTTTCATTCCCCCACAGGGAGTAGTATTTTATTAGCGATTCTTTGGATGTGCACACCAGACAGTTGGTGATGACAGCAACAATGGTGTGGAGATGAAGTCTAGATATGTGATTATGAGGCCAGAGCTTCCTAAATTATCCAAAACAGTGGTGAAATTAGCTGAGCACCAACATAATTTGGGAGGGAAAGTAGTGCATTGGTGTTGATTGGCCCCACTGTTATGGCTGGTGTTGCAAAGTTCTCCCCAGTTTCCCTCAATTAGCTCTTTGCCTAGGAGGCCTGTCAATCCCCATCTGCTCCTGTGCCTGTCAGTGGCTCTCATCCACTGAGTGGGCAGAAAATCAAGAGAGAAAAAAAAGAGTGAGAGATCTCTGTTTGGAGCCACTGTGACAGAAAACAAACATGGCTGAATTAGCAGTGTTTCCAAACTTACACTGTGGGGATCATTTTAGACTGATCCAGAAGGGCATATTGTGTGGTTTATGACGGGAAACCTTTTTACCCCTCATTCTTCATCAAGCACTTCTTTTATCAATCCAAACACAAAGACTTTGAGATGCAGTCCCAGTCATTATAACCTGGCGCTCCTACTTGAAGCTGGTGCCAATAGGCTGCTGTTTCATCCAATTTCTTGTGGTGAATTATTCTTGATAAGTTTCATTCAGAGACAGACATTGTTGCTGAATCTACTGAGTGCTTGCTATCTCCATCTGCAAGAGCCATATGGGAAGAGAATGATGAAATAATACATTAGTGCCCACATTTAAGGCCTTGGTACTGGCGGACAATCTCTCATTATTTGTGCTCCGGGTTGCCATGGATACTTAGATTCATGCTGATGGCCAAAAAAGTGGTACAAAAAAAAAGGTCTCCTGCTGTGTGACATACTGTACAGTACATACTGTAACAGCAATGTCACAACTCACAAAGTTTTTCAATTTACAAGCTAGTCAAGCACCAATGGTATTTATAAAATAGATTTATTTTTATTTGTCCTTTATCTTTTTCTATCAGTATTTCAGTTAGCCTTCATGTCTCTCTTGCTTCCTCTTTCCATTTATCGTTCAATGGAAACCTCTGATTACACTGAGAGATGGATATCATAGGTCAGGTTATGCTTTTGTACTGACTTATAATACTGCAAAGCAAAGATGGAAGAATAAAAATGTGGTATGGTGATCTGAAAGGGGCCAGTTTCAGGTTACCACTAGACAAGACAACACAAAGTCTAAAAAGGAAGGGAGACTAGCAATTTGCAGAGTTATTTATGCTAAAGTTTCTAATTACTTGCCACTCTGGTTATATTTCACAACCAGGCTTAGTCTTTGTGCAAGCTGTAATTATGCCTCACTGGATGAGCCATGAAATTGGGCCGCTGAGACCCACAAGTGGTCAACAAGTGTGTTAAATGCACCATTGCTAATTTTCTCTAAATGAAACGCACCCCACTTTTAAGAATGCTAATTCAACAATGCTGTTAATTCATTCATCTTTAGTAAGTGCTTTTTCCTGGTCAGGATCACAGTGGTTTCAGTCTTCATAAAAATCACATTTTTAAATCCTTCTTTGGTCTTGAATTCACATCATGTGCTTTTGTTTGTTATGGCCATGTTTGTTTGTTTTGGTTCTAGTCATGTCTGCATCTTATCATTGGTTTGGTATCCTAATGTGTTGACCTGTTCTGTGTGGGGTTTTTTTTGTCTGTTTTACCCCCCTGTTCCTTTGACTTGTTGTGAGTTATCATGCATACCCAAGCCTTAGTTTCCCATGTTCACTGTTCGTTGTTTCTTGTATACTTCCTGGTTTTGATAATGGTTTCAGAACTCTGTAAAATAAATACCTTGCACACCATAGGGAACCTTGTGAACCATAATTAGTTCAGAAGTGAGATCAGAAATACCTACAGCGTAGCAGAGAAGGCTGATTAAGACAGTCCAGCATCTGGGACCACAGTATTCTGAGGCCAGAAAGTGATTTGTGGTCAAAAGTCTTGACAGTGCAGTGGTACCAGAATCTTTTTGGTTTTGGGCTTCTTATTATTTTTACATCCTTGTAATAAATTCATGATAATGTGACTTGGCATAAGATATGTTTAGCAGTCATGGAAATGAAGTGATTTGAACATGCTCTCCATAGCCATTAACATCTCTTCTGAGCAGCACTAATCTGCAGCACTAAGTCTCTAATCCTGGGATTGGCCCAGAGGGACATGGTTCACTACTTGGCTAAGACATAGGGCCAGGTATTCTTAGCTGTTTGCACCCACTTTCAGGCATAGTTCTGTTGCATTCCACATGAAAAAAAAATCATGTATGAAACTGGAGTACGATCCTAAGCTTGCAATTTAAATGTGGCATGATGCATGCATTTGATGAAGGATCATCCAAAAATTGACTCTTCAATCTGTAAAGCTTTGGGCAGTTAGTGTTGGCCAGTTTTGCACGCATTTAACTGTTGTCATTATCCAGTGTTGGCAGCATGGCAAGACAAATATGGAGGATAGCAACAGAAGTAAAGATATTCAGTGCAAGGATAGAGAAATTTACTCGGATTAATTCAAGCGAAACTAAAATGAAGCTACCAAGCCAAGTGATGTTCAAAACAATGGCTCAAGAAACTGCATTCTCGTTAAATACAGATATAGATCTAATGTGATTATGAATGTGAACTGTTGAGATCCAATTAGGGAATTGCAATGAAGATTATATTGTGAACATAGACCCTAAAAGGTGAGACAATGAGAAAACCACTTGTAGCATGATCCTGTTTGGACGTAGTTTCACCTTTAATGATTGAGAGTTAGTAAGATGCTTCAATGGCTCCAACCTTAATGAAGGACATGACCTCTTGAGTACAGTAACTGCTGGATATCTGCTAGCATGTCAGTATTAGAATCGAATCTAATTTCATCAAGAACAAAAACAACTGCAGCAGCCTGGACAGCTTTGTCAGCCCACCTCCTGGAAAACCAGCCAGCTTATATCAGTGCGTATGAGTGACTCATCGGGCAGTCACTTGTTTCCATCAGATATTTGTTGTGGGCATCGAGCTCTGTGGAGGTGTTCTCTCAGCCATTTCTGACATGTTTAGACCTGAAGCTCTTCTAACGCTTTTGGTAAATCTCTTTGGCTGTGTCTCTTCTCCCCCTCACACCCATCTCTACCTCATCCTCCCACAGTTATAAATAAATCCCCGTCGCATTACCATCCTTGTCAGAGTAAAGCAGCAGCCTTCACTGCGTGTTCAAAAGACTGCCAGATCACTGCGGAAGCCTGACTGAAGATCCAGAATCCACTGAGGGAATGAATGCTTTTGCTTTTTACAGCACAGTTCACCAAAGCCATTATCCACAAGTCAGATGAAAACCAACAAACCAAAGATGGGGTTTGATTGTGCATGAATGAGAGCTGTTAAAAAATCTGAATAAAATTACACCTTTATTTGGTTTGGAGACAAACTTTTCTGGCAGAACTTAACAATTTTTCTCACATTTTAACTAAAACATTCTATTTATGAGCTCTAGGCATGAAGGTTGTGAGCTAAAACACTTTCCTTCTTAAAAGAAATGTTTACTGACATGTTACATGTTAATAATGGGTTTTAGTTATCTTATATTTGGTTTGTTGTAATCTAGTAATAGGAAATACTAGATACATACTAGACATGGCGGTGGCTGTGGATCAGGTGGTAGAGCGGGTTGTCCACTAATTGTAGGGTTGGCGGTTCGATTCCCGGCCCACGTGACTCCACATGCTGAAGTGTCCTCGGGCAAGACACTGAACCCTGAGTTGCTCCCGATGGCAAGTTAGCGCCTTGCATGGCAGCTCTGCTAGCATTGTTGTGTGTGTGTGTGTGTGTGTGTGTGTGAATGAGAACCAGTGTAAAGTGCTTTTGATAAAAGCACTACATAAGTGCAGACCATTTACATATTTTCACTTGCTAAGATATTTTTTTGCAGTGCAAGACTAGATTCTGAGGCAGTGAGGCATTGCTAAGGTTGGGTTGTGGTCGTTTGTAGGCAGTGCTAAGGTTGTTCCTAGGGAATGGTAACTTTGACTTAACATTGGTTAACGTTTCTAAGGAAGTGCGATCAAGCTGCTAATTTGGTGCACAGGATCTGTAAACATAACCACTTTGACTTTGAAAAACTCAAAAAAACTTTGAAAAACACTGTTCCTGTTTTAGTAGTATTGTACTGTCCTGTGTTTTTAGCACACGTCTGCATGTGCACTTTATGTAGAATGTTTGTAGATCTTATTTAGTTCCGTGTTGTCTAATGTGGCTAGTGTGCTGTTTTATGTAGCAGCATGGTCCTAGAGGAATGTTGTTTCGTTTCACTGTGTACTGTACCAACTGTATATGGTTGAATGACAATAAAACCACTTGAACTTGAACTTGTTTTGTGACCAGAGCCCTCCTGCTATAAAAGCTTCCTGATTTCTTTTTCTCTCAGAAACAGCAGTGACGACCAACGGAACAAAAGGTATATTCAGTCAAGTATACTTTAAACCTATTTAAATTAGGCATAGTTTTATTACAGTATTATTGTTTTTGTTCTGTTGTGTTGTTTTTATTATGTATTGTAGTATGGTTTGTAATGAGATGTTAGCATTTCATGATTAAAGTATTTAACAGTAAATAACAGTATAGTTTTTATATTTTACAGTTTCAGTGTCGAGTGTGTGTCTATACTGCTGTAGTGTTACTGCTCTCCTACTGTATGTATTGGAAGAAAAAACTTTTTTCAGGAATTTATTGGTTTTATATATATATATATATATATATACATACACACACACAACCCCAATTCCTGAAAAAAAGTTGGGATAGTATGGAAAATGCTAATAAAAACAAAGAGGAGTGATTTGAAAATGTACTTTGACTTCTATTTTAAAAATGTATTTACATTTACATGTATTCCTTTAGCTTTTATCCAAAGCGACTTACAAATGAGAAATTTGCACGTATATGATGTTTTACCTAATCAACTGCATCGTTTTTTGAAGATAAATGTTTATCTTGAAATTGATGCATGCAAAGAAAATAATAATAATAATAATAATAATAATAATAATAATAATAATAATAATAAACTTTTATTTTATAGAGCGCCTTTACAAGCAGCTTCTCAAAGCGCTGTACACAAAATAAGCAGTACACAGAAAAAATAAAACATATAAAAGTTAATAAGAATAACAACATTAATAATAATAAATAATAATAATAATAAAAGTAGACATCAACAGTCAAATGCTAGTTTAAAAAAAAGTGTGTCTTGAGTAGAGCTTTAAAAATGCCAATGGTCTGAGCTTCCCTGAGTTCAGGAGGAAGAGAGTTCCAAAGGGAAGGAGCAGAGACAGAAAAAGCCCTGTCACCCATAGATTTTAGGCGGGTTTATGGAACAGTTAACAAATTACACTGTGAGGAGCGCAGTCTGCGATTTGGGGTGTAAGGGATTAATAAAGCAGATAAGTAATGAGGAGCTAAGCCATGCAAAGCCTTGTATGTCGACATCATGATATTAAATCGACACGGAACCTGACCGGGAGGCAGTGCAAAGACTCCAAAACAGGAGTAATATGATCACATTCACCAGATTTTGAGTGAATGTAGATTTGGGTATCATCAGCATGAAAGTGATAACGAACGCCGGGCGATCGTAGCAGATGCCCAAGTGGAGATAAATAAATATTGAAGAGTAAAGGGCCTAAAACTGACCCCTGAGGAACACTAGTGAGCACAGAGCTAATGTCAGACTTGTAACCAACCATAGAAATAAACTGGGAATGGTCAGTAAAATAGGATTTAAACCAGTTTAAAACTGTCCCAGACACACCAAAAACACTTTCAAGGCGAGTAAGTAAAAGACCATGGCCCACAGTATCGAAGACTGCTCTAAGATCAAGAAGGATGAGAATGGACGTAGCTCCAGAATCAGAGGCCATCAACAAGTCATTGCTAACTTTGACCAACGCCGTTTCAGTACTGTGAAGTTTACGAAAACCTGACTGAAGGGGTTCAAAGAGGATATTAATTATAAGATGATTACACAATTGAAAGGCAACAACACGCTCAAGTATTCCAAAAACGGAAGATTTGAAATGGGACGAAAATTGTTAAAATCATCCACAGCAACATTTTCTTTCTTTGGCACAGCTGTAACACCAGCAGTCTTTAGTACTGCTGGAACGACCCCAGTCTCCAATTAATCATTTATAATACAGGGGATAGCAGAGCACCAAACATCGAAGCAAGATTTAAACAGGCTTGTGGGAATAGGCTCAAGCAACCAAGTGGCAGATTTCATGCTGGATACCTCCCTTGTGAGAGCCTCAGAATCAAGCAGTGAGAAATGAGTGAAAGAAACACCAACAAACCCAGATGGATGAAGGAGTAAAGAGGCAGAGTCAGGTGTAACAGAAATTTCTTTGCGAACATTATCAATCTTAGAATTAAAAAACTGAAGAAAAGAATCACATAGCTGCTGAGAAACAGGCAAAGCAGGCAAAACAGCATTAACTTGAAGCAATCTGTTTATAGTTTGGAACAAGTGTTTGGGATATTCTGATTGTTTACAATAGCCTGAGAGAAATAAGATGATCTTTCAGTCTCAATTAATGCTCGGTAATCATCCAGAAGATCCTTCCACGCTTGATAGTAGACATTCAAGCCGGTAAGGCGTCATTTACGTTCTATTTTCCGACAAGTAGCCTTTCTAGAGTTCCGATGAGGCGAATGTGACCTTACGTGACTTTAGGGGAGCGAAAGAGTCTAGGTTAGTAGCAAGAGAAGAATTTAACTGCAGAACTTTCTCCTCCAGCGATGAGGGATGCAGATCACTTAAAGTGGAAACAACCAAATTGGAAAAAACTTGTCTGAACAATAGACTTCCACTTCCGGAAGGTTTCTGTTCGGATGGTAGGCTCACTTGGATGATACAGTTCCAGGTTAAAGAAGACACCCGAATGATCTGACAGTCCAATGTCAACAGATGAAAACTGCGATACAAACAAGCCGTTTGCAATCACAAGATCCAGGGTATGGATTTTGTTAGGAGGTGGGTCAGTTACAAACTGTGAAAAGTTCAAATCAATCAATTAGCGACAGAAATTCCTTAGCCTTAGAGTCACTCCGGTCCACATGAATGTTAAAGTCTCCCACAATTAGAATTCTGTCAAACTTCATTCTCAACATAAATGTCGACATGAGTTTTTATTAGGTCTGCTCAAGGTCAGTGTGTTGATTTTATTTAGCCAGTCAATGTATAGAGAGAAATGGACAACGATAACCTGTGAAAATATTTGTAATTCAACACTGAGTAACAAATATTCTTCATGAACAAACAAATAAATAAATAATTTAGATTTAGCAGCAAAACACTAATGCTTTAGTAATTCGTCATGATTTTCCATGTGTTTTTAATGTAATACTCTTCCAGGTCATTACTAACTACTATCAAACGCCACAGTAACACTTTGCTAAGCCATTAGTAATTAATTACCACGAGTTTAACATTACAGCTCTGTTCCAGATCATCATTACCTCAAAAGTCAGTAGTGTTTTCTTACTAGGAAATTATTTACAAGACTTTTGAAATGACACTAATGGAGCTATTGGAACAGATTAGCTATAGTTAGCTATTGGCTCTGCAGGAGAAATGTAAGACGCAGTAATTACTGCTTAGGTAATAGTGAACTCGTACCAGCATGCTGACTGAATAATTGCCTGGTAGTCCTAGTAGTAACTAGTAGTCCTAGTAGTAACAAGTAGTAACTAGTAGTCCTAGTTAATTGGAGTAATATAAGGTGTTGATGAAGAACTACTCATTCATTCCTGCTTAATTCCTGCATGGTTATCCACAGGCTATTAAACAGTATTGTATTTTGTTACCAGTATTTACACTACACAATTACAGTAACTGTATAGAAATACAAAAATTATTTAAAAAAATAGTTTCCGTTTTAATATCAGATTAGCTGAGGCACATTTGAAGCTGTTGTACTGTAAAATCCTCAATACACACACACACACACACACACACACACACCTGTGACCATGTTGCAATAATTATATTTTGTATTCATGTGCCAGGTTTTGAACCAGTAATCCTTAATCATTAAGCTATTGTTTGCCTGTTATGTTGCTTAGCAGCCAAAGCTTCATGGAAGACGTTGCTGTTGGACAGACAGACAAGCCAAGCCTCTGATGATGGAAGAAGCAGATTTCATTCTGTTTTATATTTAGATGATTTTCTTCAACAATACTGTACTTTACTCTGATGTTAAAAAAAAAAAAAAATTGTTCTTCACTTGAGAAAAGTTTTACTGTCTGATTAGATCAAAACAACGATGTTAAGACAATTTTATTAGAAAATTCTGATTCTCACTTTTTCACTGGTGCTTTGAGTAAAGTAATATATACCCCAAGTATGTATAGCTGTTTGTTTTAGTCTGTACTGTCTGTAATTCATGAATTGGGAATTATTGTGAATTAATTACCGTAGTTAAGAAGCGGATGATTATTTAGTTTTGTTCAGTCAAGGTTGAGTAACAAGTCAGCTCATTTTTAGCTCATTTCTGTGACTCTTAATTAAAAATCAAAATCAACAGTCCATGTTGAATTCCATGTTCAAAATCAACGTAAGAGCCATCGATCAACAAATTAAAACGTTTTAAAATCAATGGTAACTTGTAATTCCCTGCCTACAACTATTTAAAAAAAATAATTAAAAAAAAAAAAGAAAAAAAAAAACCCACCAAAAGCACCTCCAACTTGAGATTTCAACTCGTTAACTTGGGGTAGTCTTTTCAAGTTTCAGTTTCTTCCTCATTTACAGAGAGAAGTCAAATCAATATGGCCACTAACACTGTGAACAGTGTAAAATCTTCCTTCTTTACATTTAAATGACTTTATAGCAGTATTGGTTTTAGATCAGTTAATATACAGACACAGTACTTGGTCAGATCTATAACACTGACCATGCTAATCAATGTTTTGAGAAGGTAATCATCAACTTTAGAGTTATTACTAATGTTAGCCGGGTAGCTTGTTGCTAAGTGACTCGTTATCGTTTGCTGTTGCTACAATTTCAGTCCAAAATGCTGCATGAATATTTGATGATCCCTATAATAGAACAGAACCAATAGCCACTCTTTATACCAGCTTTTTATGAGCTTTATGTGCTCCGACAGAACAAACTTTCGTGGTGGCATCCATTTTTTCCCCCACAGTGCATGTCGAATGTGCCGAGGTGGGAAATGACATTATTACAACTTGCAAATGAATGCGTACAAAGCACCACAAATGCTGCATTAAGAAAGAGAATGCAAGAAAATGCAAGTTTCTTGGCGCACCAGGTACAACTTTAACGCCAGTATCACGATGCATGATTGAACCACTTAAACTGAATAAACTGTAAGGTGTTGAATCCTTTGCAGATTCGAAGACTCCCACCTTTTATTTCTCTGCATTTGTGTGTAATTTTCTCTGTGCAGTGTGTGTGTGAGCTGTGCGTCTCCTCTCAGTGATCCTCTGGCCTTGTATTTCTCTTATATCACTGACAGCAAATACAATTTTAGTAATTAAAGAACGATATGTCGTACTTTTTATCCATTTACTGTATAGTTACAGGAACAAGATTGTTCTTGTTTTCAATTACAGTTAAAGCAGATATAAGCAGTCTTTCCCTCTCCAGCCTTTCTCTTCTCTCTTTTCTCGCTCTTGAAGTTAATAAGACAAAAAACAAACCTTGTTGTGTTACAAAAAACACAAACTGTAAACTCATGAACTTTAAACTACACGATTTTAAGCCTGATTTTCACGCGCTGACAGTTTTGTGGAGCCAACCACTGATCACCATTATCCCCAACAACCAATCACTGATCACCATTATTCCGAACGACCAATCACTGATCACCAGTGTTCCCAATGACCAATCACTGATCACCAGTGTTCCCAATGACCAATTACTGATCACCATTATTCCCAACAACCAAGCACTGATCACCATTATTCCCAACAACCAATCACTGATCACCATTATTCCGAACGACCAATCACTGATCACCAGTGTTCCCAACGACCAGTCACTGATCACCATTGTTTCCAATTACCAATCACTGAT
>JANDJT010000060.1:2796870-2816383 GCA_024331685.1 Stegophilus panzeri
TGAAAAGTTCCAGTTTTGTTTCATCGCTCCACAGAACAGAATCCCAAAACTTCTGTGGATTATTTATATGATTTTGAATCAACTTTTCTTGTGCCTTTGGGTCAGTAGTGGTGAACGTGTTGGAGTTCTGGCATGGAAACCTTCTGCATTTAGTACACGCCTTACTGTGCTCACTGAAACCTCAGTGCCTGTTACACCAAGTCTCGCTGCAGGTCTTTTGCAGTCACTCGAGGGTTTTTCACAACCTGCCTTCTCAGAAATCTTGTCAGCTTCCTTTTTTCTGCCCTGTCTGGGTATCTAATCTATTTTCTGCCCCTAGCCAATTCAGGTATTTCATGTGTTCCAGCTCAAACACATCTGGTGCAATTAATGAAGCCCTTGATTACTTGCATCAGGTGTGCTTGAGACAACACCTGCTCTGCATATTTGTGCTGTTGTGAGGGATTCTATTCAGGGGGGTGAATAATTCTGAAACTGGAGAAATCATTATATTTCATTCTCAGTTGAATCTGGGGAAACCACTTGAAGCATTCGTTGTCTTGAACTATTTCAATTGCTTTTATTTGATTTGTTCATCGCAAACAACTAAAAGTCTGTAAATTCTGACAATAAATCTGATTTGCAGTGGGGGGTGAATCATTCTGACAGCAACTGCATGCGCTCTTTAAAACTCAGCACTGAGTATTCAGCATGCAGCGCTGCTCTACAAATCAGCATATTATACAGTTATATTTCACCTCCCATAAGAAGAAACTGACAATCACACCGTCTTCATAAACTTTAATGTATGCAAATAAACCGCCTTTATACGCGACAGAGAGCGTTTATATCCGGGTTTCCATGCAAGGATCGAAATGAAGTTAAGGAATGAATTCAGTTGTTGCGAATACACAAAACGAGGCTGTGTTTCTCTCAGCTCCACTTAGCTGAATAAACGTGTCGTGTCAGTAAAACCAGACAGAGCGCAATATTGTTTTCCTGGTTTAATGTGAGAAATTTTGTTCCGAAAAACTTACAATTAATGCAGAATCTTACACCAGAATAGAACCACATAATCTAATCTGATGTAATTTAATCTAATCTATTACCCTAATAATAATAGAAATGAAAAAAGAAAAATGTTTAATCATTGATAGGGTGAAGCTTTCTGGTGAGGAGATTTAACATTCATGGAAGGAGTCTCCAATGTCAGTGTTTTGTAACAGTTTTTTTTTTGTTTGTTTTTTTTCTCCCACTTTCCATTTTCTTGGTAACATGACAAGTTGCATTTTTGGTCTTATTATCTTCAAGAAAAAGAAAAAAAAAGAGGCTGGTGATGGAACAATTGCTGATCCTTTCCCAGAACATTAAATGTGACTAAAATGGGATAAAAATCACAACATGTTTTTATTTTTATTTTTTTTAAATATAGAAATACAGTTCTAATCATCTACAAGTTACTGTAGCATTTCAGGAAGTGCAGGTTGGTAACAGTAACTCAGCTTCATCACACCAACCGGTCATTGATTATTTTCCAATAACACCACACCCCAAAGTGTTTTATTCCCTCGAAATCTAGTGGGTAATTTGAATCCGAGTTTGTGGTTTAGCTCTTTACTTTGACAGCTCTTTAGCTGTAATGGTTCTCCTTCTGCTCAGCTCTTTTCCCTATCAATCTTCCTAAATAGCATTTAGCTGAAGTGCTCTCTCTTTTAAAGTGCAAGGCTTGAGGCTCATGAGCTCCACACCCAGCAGGTCTGTATTACACTCACAAACTTTTCCATTGTTTTTATTTTTTCCCTAATGCTCACTGGAGAGTTTACGAAAACATCTTTTGTTTTGTTTTTTTTGTTTTTTTTTAAAGCACTCATTCGTTGTACCAGAACACACGGATGGTTAACAGTTATCGTACTTCATGAGCATTGATCTCCGTGCTTTTAACACACACCAGGATTCCACACCAGGAGTGCTGTTTTATTTCCTGTATCTTTATGGAGGACATTGTTGGAGGTAAACTTGGAATGTCTCCTGCCAGCCTGAGGCTCTGGATCTCCTTATCTTGTTTTGTGTGCAAGTAATAAATCAAGACTTGGACTCGTGTTCAAGGGAATTAAAGATCACCTATGTCAAGATAATTGTTAAAGGACCCGCCAAACAACAGTCTGAAACACACCGTTCGTTGGTTCTCTGTTTTTGTTTTTGTTTTTTAAACTACACCACCACATTAATGACAACAGTCATGTTTTGGTCAAGTTTAGCTTGAAAAAAAAACAAACAAACAAAAAAAAAAAAATACCAGTCATCGATCCTCCACGTAACGACACACAGTGTTAAGAATCAAGCATACAGTATGTAAACTCTTGAACTGGTTCATTTGTGTAAATTCAGTTATTACTGTGTCTTGTGGACTATATGTAAACATATTTTATGTGAAAAAGCTTCATTTTTATGATCCCTCTTTTTTTAAAAATATATATATTTTAATTTTGCAGATTCTGCAAGGTGTATGTAAACTTATTACCTCAACTGTATATGACATCGTTACAACAGACAGTTGGCTCAGGCTATTAGCGATCTACACGATCACGATGACATTGATGGTGGTATTAGGATAAAAGCTGAAGCATTGGAATCTGATCTGTATGATGAGGAGGTGGGAGAGCTGGACACACAAAAGGACTAAAGTGACGCTGCGTTGGTGTCTTTAGGTGGATATGAAGCAATGGTTAAAACCCAGTGCACCAGTCATACATCAGTGGGTCGTCAAATGGCATTGTGGGTAATATAGGAAACAGTTAAGCAAAGTGAAACCAGACAAACATGTCCATGGAAGAAGTTTTTTTGGAAATTGTTTAATTTCCCTTTTTTGAGCCATTGAGGTGTAAATCGGTGAAGGAAACAGTATAATGTGGAACAATTGACTTTTTAAAATAGTGTGTGTGAATGAAATGTTTCTTATATTTATTTCTGGAACACAGTGTGGATAAGTAGTCAAAAAACAACAAACAAACAAACAATAAAAAAAAAAAAAAAAACGTAGCTTTCTTAAAATCTAGAAAGCTTACCAATTCTTTGGTCCCATCAGATCTAAACTGATGCTGTGTTTCATTTCTTGCTTCCTTTCTCAACTTCCGAAAAATCTCTATTAGCGTTAACACAGGAGCATCGTGACAGCTATATTTCACTGTCAGGCTTCTCACAAACTCATACACTTTGTGAGTATCGATGGATAATTAAAACCGCGGGATCATTTCGCTGAAACATCTGTTCCACTCTAAACAGCTTTTGGTTGTCTGGGAACGATTTTGCTAAGTGCCATTAACTGCTGAACAAACGACGGTGTCCGATCGATAGCTGTGAACTCGGCTAACTGCTAATGCTACAGAGTGTGTGCAGGGAGAGAAGAAGGAAGAAAAGAAGGTGATGGTGAGGAAGATTAAGAGCGAGGACTGAGACAGATTGTTGTGCATAATCAGCATAGGAATTTTCTTATTTTCCATCAATAGACAAAGTGAAGGTTAGCACTGCTGTTATAGAAAATGAATCAACACCTTTTGGCCAACCATAATCCAGAATTCGCCGAAGTATAAAAGAACACTCGTTATTGATCGTCAAGAGACAAACACTTTTTTCATCTTAGTCAATTAAAGTCCTGTCATTTGAGGAAGTTGCCAGTGTTAATTGCGTTACCGATGTGTTTCTGGATTCTCTGGCAACGTTAGAAAGAAAAACCCCGTGGAGTTTATTAGAAGTAAATCCTTCTACATTAGTTATGGCATAGTGATAGCCTTTCTGAGATGTTTACTGATCCATAATTCAAACCCTTTCTTTTTAGTGTCTTTTGAGAGCGTGTTAAAGGAAAAGTGGTGTGTTTTTGTCTTCAGGTTGTGTGTTTGAAGACGACAGCCACTGCAGCTCCGTGATAAATCGGTCAAATTACACATTTTGTCCTCAAAATTCATCACCAAGTCTATACTTCGCCAGTCACTTAGTGTACGTACAATCTAGAAAAGGGGAATTGGAGGAAGAAATGAACAACAGAGAAATAGCAAGGAGTTGAATAGATAGGAGAAATGAATAGGAGGAAATAGTGGAAAGAATTGGTTTGGGCGAAGGAAACGGTAAGAAGTTCAGAGAGAATTTTTATTTTTTTTAAATGTTAATGACTTGCTGTAACATGCAAATGAATGAAGCAGAATTATGGTTGTAAGAGTCACATTTTTATGACAACTTTAGCTAGTTTTTTTTTTTGTCTGGGTGGGGAAAGAGCGGTAAGGGGGGTCTGTAATTAAAAATAGTCATTGGCCGCCAAGATCTTGTTTTAAAGCACATAATCAGAATGAAATCTAATCAATTTCCAGAGACATAAGCAGTTGCAAACAAAGGGAAAGTGTAAGTGCTGACAGTGTATCTACAATATACAGAACCATTTATGGAAATTTTACTGAGATCTGGCAACCCAGGGAAGGCTGCAAGTGCGAGTGCTCCTTCTATGTTTTCTTAAGGACAATCCATGAATCATAACCAAAAAATCCATAGCGCCAGTCGAAATATAGGCAAGCAGACATCAAAAGGAATTATCCGTAATCAACATGAGGGAAACAGACAAGGAAGAAAACTGGGACGTACACAGATAAATAGAACTCATGGACTCATGCAAGGCTAAGAAACGCACAGTAACAATGAATTGACTTTGCAGTGAAATAAAGAAACAGCCATCTATACATAGAGTGTCACGATGTAGAAGCGGAGACAGAAGCAAATGCAATATAAACAGTTTAATAAAGTCCAGCAAGCAAATCCAATACGTACGGCAAGTACAAAGTCAAGGCAGGCAAAGGGGTCAAGTGATCAGCCAAGAGTATATCAGAAGCAGGAGAAGCGGAATACAAAAACCATTCAAAAAACCAGAATAGTGAAATGGGAGTAAAGGCCTGGTAATGACAAAACACGAGTGAAACTGAGCAATTACTTCGCAAAGAGTGAGTGAATGGAAAGTCCTTAAATACGTTGGCTGTTTTTGATTGGATTCAAGTGTACGTGATTAGAATGAAGGTGAAAGTGTTCTGGGAATTGCGGTCCATGGAGGCCATGTTTGTAGGATGGGAAATGTAGTCTCTAGTCCTCTTCTTTCTGGTATTTCCCTGACATAGAGAAACCGATCAATGAGCTAGCATGGAACAGGTGCACACAATAAGAGACAAAAACAATGATGGATGGGGGTGGAGACAAGACCAAGGGTGTTTCCCAATACCAAGAATATAAAGAATGGACTAGAGAAGTGCAATCCATGATTCTGTATTGGCCAGTTCTCCAATAACACAAAAACTTTCATCAATAATTCTTGCTAGTGGTGTAATCAAGGCTATATACACATATATGTTCCATAATAAATTTTTAGCATGCTTATGATTTGACTTTTAATAATTCAGTTACACATGCAGTGCTCATATTTTCCCCCTTAACAAATTGCAACATGAAATATCCGTTTCAGACATGGAACACCGTTTGACTGCACAGTTTCAAATTACAAAAACTATGTTGATTTAAAATAAAGAATTCATTAAGGCACTCAGTAATATTTAGAATAGAGTTTGAATGCCATGATGACTGGGTTATAATCATAGCATCATTTTTTTATATCATCCCACTCATAGTTCCTACACATCTTGGCTGCAGTTGTAAAGCACAACATCTAAGAAGTGTCTCGAGGCTTCCTGGATTGAGTGTTGAAAGAGATGGAGATGTCAGGGTTTCTCAGAAACAAGACAGTCGGTGTGTGTTGCTGTCACTCACAGTCATGATGCATCATTCTCAGGACTAAGTGAAGTGGTGGTGTGCTTCACAGTCTCTCATATGTGTTCGATTTGGTTGATATCTGGTGGATGGGAAGGCCATAGAAAATGATTTATATCATTTTCATCATAATTTTGATAAGACCATTCAATGAGCCCTTGTGCCCTGTAGAAGGGAGGGTGGAGTCACCCTGGAAGAAACCCCGCCCATCGGGTCAGGTAACATGGGTGTAGATGCTGAAGATGAAAGATTGAATCATTAATTGAATCACTTAATCATCTAAGCAGTCTGTAAATAAAAACAACTCATCTTTGGCCTTTATACATACTATATCCCTAAGTGCAAATAGTACCTGAGTGTAAATAATGCAATTTTACTAGTTAACCATCTTATATCTCTTTTTACTTCATGCAAATAAACACTAGCTAATAGTAATAATATTCCTACTATTTATTAGTAATCATGTTGTAAATGAGATTATATTGTTACATTTGAAATGCATTCATATTATCTGGCAGATGTCATTGCAGCAGAAACCAATCCAAGTAGGATCATTATCTGATAATTAGCTAATTAAAGCTTGATAACAAGCTTGATAATTAGCTCTTAGCTATCTAAGCTTGGCAATTCACTGAGCAGCTACTTAAGGGCCTGACAGCAGCTCTCTGACAGATATGGGATTAAAATTCACAATCTTTCTATCACTAGCTACAATTTCTAATTGTTTCCTATTAACCTTTGTAAAGGCGTTTGGTTCCGAAGCGCAAACAGCTCTCCAGTAAAAAAAAAAAACAAAAACAAACATTGCTATGTATTGTGCCTTTCCAATTTGTCTTTGATAACTGCTGTTAAATTGTAAGTGTGTGTTCTTCTTAATTGTGTTTGGATTTTATCGAAGTGCTTTCTGCTCTTGATTAGACACAGTAGGGGATAAACGAAATACAAGACAGGGGCGGAGACGAGATTTAAACTAGGGATGTAAACAAAACAACATTGAGAAATAGCAAAACCAAACAAGAACACAGCATGTCTCACCCAGGAAGATGGCACCAAAGTGCTGCATCTGACATGCAACAGCAATGATCAAAGTTGATCTGGACCTCTGGGCAGAAGGTTATTCAGTGAGAAGTGACAGAATGACGTCCTGCGCCAAGCCAGGGCCCGGCGTGATTTCCTCCATGAAGGCTCCATGAGTGAGGAGCAACATCCTCCAGGAAGCTAGGGTGAGAGTGACATCTGTGAAACCAGGGGGTGGAGTGAGTTCCACTGCAGATCCAAGAGGTGGAGCAGCACCTTCTGCAGAGCCAGGAGACAGAGCAAGATCCTATGCAGAGACAGGAGAGGACACAGAACTGGCCTTTAGGCTGGACAGAAGAGGTCTTGATGCAGGATTAGTTGGAGAGCCACCTCGTTGGACTCGGTGAAATCGACTCCAGGACCTGGGTCCAATCCCTCAGGGCAGAGGTAATCTGCTGGAGCTGCTGCTCATGATTACCTACCAGCTGACCATGAAAAGCCACAAGAGACCTCAGCTTCTATTCCTTTTCTGAATCCATGGTCGTGCATGAAGTGGAGCCTTTTCTGACAGCTTAATTTCCACTGGAATTAATGCAGCCTTACAAATAATATCACTTAAGATGTTCATCTTAAATGGCCATTGTGGCTTAGTGGTTAGCACATTTGCCTTGCACCTCCAGGTTTGGGGGTTCTCCTCATGCTTCGTGGCTTCCTCAGGGTACTCCAGTTTCCTCCCCCAGTCCAAAGACATGCCTTGTAGGCTGATTGGTATTTCCAAATTGTCTGTAGTGTGTGACTGTGTGTGATTATGCCCTGGGCTTGGTTGGCACCCCTGCCCTGTGACCGGAGTTCCCTGGGATAGGCTCCAGGCTCCCTGTGACCCTGTGTAGGATAAGCGGTATGGGAAATGGATGGATGTTTGAGTGAGTCTGAGCTGGAATTACATTCTCTAAAGAACCACAAGCATTTGTCTGTGATCTGTGAAAAATGAGATGAGTATGAGATTTGACTTATTTGAGACGTTGAAACTTTTTATAGTAGTGCAAAAGAAAGACATTTCAAATCTCATCTCTCTCTTCTATACTCATTGCTTGTTGCTTTATTTCAGAAGTGTTCAGAACATTGTCAAGTTTCAGCAGTGTTGATTTTTAGCAATATTAGTAATGGGATTTGTGCCTCGTATCAGTGTTTCTCTGCATTTCAGATGCGTTCCTCTGTCAACTCTATGCTAATGAATTCAATTTTGCGAATCTACCTTCAGGCACTGAAGCTTTCCTTCATCCTCCATCTCATGGGTTTTGTATATGAGATGAAAAATGTCCTCTCTTTCTCTCTCACCATCTCAACTGACAGTGCTGGCGTAAACAGATGTAGCTTTCATGGTCACATGCCTTTATACCTACATTTCTTGTAAAATGACCTGCAGGCTTCGAATGTCTTTTGTCTAAATCAGTTTCACAATACAGATTTCGAACGTGATGGCATCATCAAATTAGATGCATTTATTTACTGGTTTATCTCTTGACTCCTAGGGGATGTGAATTTCATGCTTTTTTTTGTTGCCAAACACTCAGAAGTACTGATGTGAAATTCTTTTGAGTCGTGTTTCTCCCTCGATGATCGCTATAACTGTAGGGATCCTTCAGCAGCGACACGCGAAATACGACGCTACGACAGATGTCGTGAAGCGTTCCAGACAACATCTCGTGAATATTTAATAATGCTTCCGTTATTATGTACCATCCTGTTACAGTCACATTCAGAACCTAGGTGAAACCTCAAAGGGGAGGCGAGTGTAGAGGCTTGAGACTCATACAGTATGTGTAAGAGACTCACAAACCACGTGAATTGAAGGAGGTGGGGTTTTTTCAGCTCAGCATGTGTCAATGATGTTTAATTTGCTATTATATTTTATAGGTGATCAGAAATACATCCCAAATGGCTTCCTATTAAGTACATAATAGTGATGCAGACCCATGTTGGGAGTCACAATTCCTCAGTAGATCTCCATTTGAGATTCAGGCACATAAAAAAAAAAAAAAAAGGTTTAAGAAACACGTGTAGACTTACTGTACAGTATGTTAGGTGATTAAACGTAGATACCTAACACGTGATTGTAAGGTTTTTGCATTTGTAGTGGAAGAACCCTTATGCTAAACTACAAATAATGGTAGAAAATACAGTCAATTTTATTTTATAAATATTTTACTTCAATTCATAATTTTACAGTAATTGAATTTTCTGACACATCATTATGGTGATTTAACTGATTCCAAACAACAAACTTTTTAGTTAAAATGTTGTCCCTCTCAGTATACATGCAGTAAAGTCCCCATGAAGTGCTTTGGAACGCGTTTTAGAAATTTCGGACGCAATTTCCACTGAAACAGGAAGTCAGGGTGGGACATATTGAGTGGCTCCTCCCGCTCTTTTAATAGCTTACCTCACAGTCTGGGCTAAGCTGTACTTAATAGTTAGTACCATGGATATTTTATTATGTTGGGGGTGGGACACTTTATATTCTAGAGAGCATTTGATTGGACAGAAAAAGCTGATGAGAAGCTGAAGTGCAGAATGATGTCATCAAAATTGTTGATCCGTATTGGTGGTAGAGAGAGACTGTAAATTTTGAAGGCATATATCTTCTAAATACAAATTCTAGCTTATAGATAACCTTAAGGCTGACATATTCATAACATTTAAAAAAAAAATTTATTTCAGGGGTACTTTAAAGAAATCTCTCACTATGTAACACAGAGCTTGTTACTAAAATGTGAATTAGTCTGAGGGAAGTAAGTACTTTTACTTCCACATTTTGGATAAGTATTACGACAATTGTTTTCCAAGTTATTTTCCTTGAGTTGATTTTTTATCCTTTTTTACCCTAGCTAATCGTGGGCGTCTCTGCGTTCATGCGTGTGAAAGAGGGTAGATAGCACTTTCCTCGGACTGTGTTGTGCTACCCTGTGATGCAGCCAGCCATAAAAGATGGCTTCACGTGTCTTGGAGGAAGCATGTGTTAGCCTTCACCCTTTCTGGTTAGCAGTTGTTGTGTGATGGGGGAGAGGGCTGGATGATGGGATGAAATTTGGGAGAAAAAAAGTGAGCAGAAGCCCTATACAAGCTTAAAGAGATCAATTGTCTTAGTTCAAAAGCCCCAAAACGGGGCCGTTTTTCAGTTTAACTTCACAAGCTGTCAATTTCTAGTGCAGAATTTTAAGCAAAGACTTAACACCATTTAGCAGTGCGGATCGGCTAATATGGTCTACCGAGTAAAATACTGCAGATGTCAGGATCTATATCAGCAGCAAGTCTTTGAATACAAAGTGCAGATGAAGTCTTAACCAGTTTTGAACAAGATAATTGCATGGTTTTAAAAGAGTGGCCTTTGTTGCTCATTGGTTTAGCAATTAGCAGTTTCATTCAGTCCTAAAAGACCAAAGCACACAGATGATTTGAAAAGACAGAAGGAGGTCAGTCTGGGAGATGTGTCAGAAGATTAGTTTCTGTCTAAAAAATTATGAAACATAATTTGCACTGATCTAAGCTAAACATTGATGAAGATGTGTCTTCATAATCTTTGTCGATAATACAGAAAGTGTTTCTAACTCAGTTAGCCTGTGGTTAAAACTTCATTCATGAACAGGACTGCTTCGTCTTCATGTTGGAGTTTAACCGCTTTGCGCTATTAAAATGCATCAGGTGGGCTTGTAGTGTGAGTATACCTGACACAACTGACCTCCTCTCCTCCAGTGAGTGTGAACTGATCTCATGGCTGAAAATGAGAGAAGGACAGAGAGTAAATGGTTAGATGTTTAAAAAAAAGGCAGGCCAGCACGGAGGCCTGGAAGTCATTTGTGCATTTCTGGCTTGAAAAAGTCAAGACCAAGACCATAGCCAACAGAGTCAGAGTCAAGACTGGGTACGACTGCAGGGCATGACCAACATGAGACCAACAGCAAACATGACCGAGTCCATGTCCAGACGGTGACCAGACGCTCAGATGTGTTAATTTGCTGGTTGTAGTATCTTTCTCATCTGACATGAAATTTCACTCGAATGAACTAAAATGGCCCATCTACTTTGGTATTATTATTTTGTACAAATAAGTACACAGGACATACACAGCTCACAGCACTTTCTATGACCAAAGATAGCTGTATATTACACACTTGTGCTATATTATTTTGAATATAAGGAGATTAAGTATTTTGAAACATAGTCAATTTATAGGTGCTGTATAACTCCACGTGTAGAGATAGACATTTATATTTTGTACTGTAATGGGAACATTACAAAGGGAACAAGTATTTATTCATGGAATAAATGTATTCATGGTCTCAGGTGGTGTTAAAAAATATTTAAAGTGTTCGTAATACGAAACCCGAGACAAGACAGAGTAAAATTTCGCTCAAGTTTATGACAAAACCAAGACCATCAATGTGTTGTCTCTCAAGACCAAACTTTGACCTTTGTTTCTTCCCAGTTTTTCTGTCCAATTTGGCCTTGGCCAATTCCCACCCACCAGCCAGCTCTCCCCCACCATGCGACCGTGGACGCCAAGGGCTGGCACATGCTTTCTCCTAGACATGCAAAACCCAGATAACCATATCTTTTCAAACTGCTGCTCATACTGCACCACTTTAAAGTCTAACATACTCAGAGGAAAGTGTTATCTACTCTCGTCTGCATACACGCACAGAGCACAGAGATGCCCACAATTATCTAGTGTCACTGATTGACAGGGGATAGACAATATGCCATCCTCCCAACTGGACAGCATGGCCAAGTTTGCTTTCTTGGACTCCTGGCAACAGCTCACTGTGTGGCATCATCAGGATTTGAACTCTGGACAATAGGTTGGCCATTTTATATAACATTTTTCTTTTCCACTAGGGGGGCATGGTGGCTTAGTGGTTAGCATGTTTGCCTCACACCTCCAGGGTTGGGGGTTCGAATCCATCCTCCACCCAGAATGCATGGAGTTTGCATGCTCTCTCTGTGCTTCGGGGGTTTCCTCCAGGTACTCCGGTTTCCTCCCCCAGTCCAAAGACATGTGTCGTAGGCTGATTGGCATCTCTAAATTTTCCATAGTGTGTGAATGGGTGTGTGACTGTGCCTTTTCAGGGTGTCCCTCACCTTGTGCCCCAAATTCCCTGAGATAGGGTCCCCCACAACCCTGCATAGAATAAGTAGTATGGAAAATGAATGGATGTATGTTCCACTAGGGAGCCTACCTGAACTTTTAACTAGCTGGCTTATGTTTAGACATGCGAAGGGTTCAATTTGAGAGGACATGCCATTCATCTTTGGTTAAAAAAATAAATAAAAACCCATCCCTTGTATGAAACTACCATTCCCTTTTGAAATGGACACTGCAGCAGGCTACACTTAGACTCTTGCTTTAGCATGCTAGGTAGCTAGCTAACTGACTGGTTTAATGAACTAGCTTTCCCTCCCACAAAATGTTTCACAAGTCGACTCCTGCATATGTAATATTTTCTGTTGTGTAAGTAGCACTTATTGGTCTTTTAATATTAGTTATAACTGGTATACAAATAGGTCTATATGGAAATAACTTGAGAGAGTTTGTTCTGTTGAATGAGAATCCATATACATATGGATTATTAAAGCAAACACTGAGCCAAACGAACAACGTCACATCTACTCATGACTGCAGCTTCACATTTATTAAATAAATCATAGCTGCATGTTACTCAGAGTTCCCTACATCATTGATGATTTAAAGTTAAAGCCGGCCCTGTTTCAAGGAGTCTCTGTTGGTTTTGTTACATGACTTTCAGATGTAAGTAATCCTGTGAGTCATGTGGTTAATTTACTGGGTTTTTAGACACTTCATCCATAAATATTAAATAAACATCTCTTTACAGAAACCTTCACCATATCGACATTTGTATATATTTTTTTATCTCTTTGTAGAGAATCCACCATGATCTGTTACTATAGCAATGCATATTAATGAGCAACATATTAAAACGAGTTAAAGAGCTAAGGAGAGGATGTTTTTTTTTTTTTTTTTATTATTATTCGATTGTCGTAGCTTGATAATAAGCAGGTATTTGTAGGCCTCTTGAGCCGAGCAGTATTGAGCGCCGACAGCGGGCAGCGTTTTCAATCATGTGTCCTTAACTGTGGAATGACATGCTGCACACAAATATGACAATTATTGATTTCTTTTCTCATTATTGAACTCTTGTTTACCATGTCAGAGAGATATATATTATGACTCAGCTCTATTTCAATTCATTTAGTTCCACTTGAACTCCTGCTTTTCGTTCGAGGAGCCGAAATCGATTCCCTCATGCATTAAAAGCTCATTAAGTAAAGAATAAGACTAAATTACTTGTGGATCCTAAACCTGGTGTTTCATTCACCTTGACACAATGCCCAAATTTCACTTGCTCATAGGACACAGTGGAGAACAATCCTGTATTAATCAGCATGTCTCACTTCCTGTAGCCTTTATATCTGCAACACTAGTAGGGGATGACCATTTAGATAATTAGATGAGTCTCAAATGTGCTGACATGTTCCTGTAATCTCGGCTGTGTCCCCCTATCGTGCCATCCTTGTATTTTTGCTGTATGCTAATTGTTCACTGTGTGTTCCAGACAGTTGGTCCAGAGGCACTGATTTTTTTTTTTTTTTTTTGGTTCTTCCATTGCCTTCAGAGCCACAGTGGACTGCTGTACCTGCTGTCTTTCCTTCATAGCTATTCAAAGACAGATTTCAGCATGGGAATGTATGACGTTTAAAACAAAAGCAGATACGTTCTCATTTGCATTACAGAATCAGGCTGGGGATTTGAATGTTTTATTCAGAATAAACAGACAATGTGTAGAACTGGGCAACATTTACAGCATCCATAGTAACAATCCTTAGGGCATTTTCACACCTTGCTAATTTGTTGCATTTATTTGGGGACCGGGTGCGTTTTCTTGGTCTGGGTGTGTTCCCTTGGTTCGGTTCGTATATGAACAAGACAATCATGCTCGGATTTGTACGGAGTTTGAATAAACTCTTAAGTCTCATCGGGAAAAAGATAAAGAAACCTTCACCAAGTGCGAGTAGAAATCACAAAATATATCTGAGCACATGAGAGATCATAGACCCATGGACTAAATAAATGATTAGATATTTATATCCATGTTTAGTCTAAAATATTTTGCACATCAGATCCCATGTTTATTTTCTCAAATTGCTTGTTGAACCAAATCTCCAGAACAAATGGCATTTCTGCAGCACTACAGCTCGGTTCTTTGGCTCAGTTTAGCAACTCGAAGTAGAAAAAAATGCTGCAACTCAGAACAGACAGTTTGTTTGCATTAAATCAACTGCAGAAAGTGAATCACAGTCAAATCACTTTCTTGCTAGAGTTCACTTAGCAGTGGACCGAGAGCACCTAGCTTAGATAGTGTTCTCACCTGCGTAAAGAACCTCACTGAGGATGAGAACACACCAGGGTTCCTTTCCTTCACACTCAATGCTGCATACAGTATGTGAAAGCGCCCCTAGGAACGCCAAAACATTCTGAGTGTAACGAGGAATGGCTTTTTGTTTTTTGTTTTTTATTTTTTTGTTTTGTTTTCTTTACTCATGTGTACTATAAACCAAATGTATTAATTTCCCTCTCATTTGCATTCTGCTGCTTCTCCTTGGGTGTCACGTCTCGAGACGTAAGGGAGATTAGGGCGGATGCAAGTGCAGTTAACAGTTTTATTTAAGGGAGACAAAGGCAGATAAATCCAAATCGTAATCCACAACGTAATCAAGACAGGCAAAGGGTCAGGTGATCGGCAAACAGGCATAAACGGGGCAAAGCAGGAATCAAGGTCGTGGTCACAGAAAACAGGGTCAAGAAACAAAACAAGAAACATAAACTCGTACAAAGAACTGGGAGCGGAAAAACCAGCGTGGACTAAATGGACTAATCTAAAGTTTAACCTAACTAAATCTAACCAGGAACATAACATGGACAATGACTATCTCTATCTACTATATCTAACGTATCTTATCTAATACTCCGCGCCGTGTACTGGGAGGCATGCGGTATATATAACAAACATAATCAGCGCTAAGTGCTGGCGGCTGACACCAATCTACACACACGCTCGAACAGCCAATGACAGAACAGGGAGGAGACATAACAGAAACATAACAAATGCACGTGTCCATAGTAAACAATGTCACGGTTGTCAACATTCGAAGAGCGGGCGCTCGCGCACCTTGCTCGTGCACGTGCGCGCCCTCATGCTCCCCAGCGCGCTGCCTAAAGGGGAAACCGTGACAGTATAAAACACTCTGTCTTTAACAGTCTTGTGTTTAAGAATATCCAACCCCTTGCACTGTACTTCCTACTGTAAGGTTTGATCTTTTTTGTACCATAAAAAAACATGGTGGGCTTAATTTTAAGTGAATAAAAAACAAACAAACAAAAAAAAACCTCTTTTTGCCTATTTTGGTCAGGCATTTTTTTCATGTTTGCCCTGTATTTGCTATTTCCATGGTTAGACAATAATGCACGGTACTGTCACCACCTTCCAATACCCCCTCTTAGCTCAGACAAGCACAAAATTATATTTTTCTGACTCAAGTACAGCCTTTAACATGTGTTTTGTGGATATGTACTATTTATGTCCCCCATTTCAACAACAATAGGAGACTTCACCCAAATACTCCTAAATACAAGATAATTCAGTATTTTATCTGTAACAAATAATTAATTTACTACTAAAAGGCCATTAAAACTACTAAAGGCCAGTTTACACCAATGACTTCTATGAAGTGTCACATAAGCTTCTATTTTAACCAGCATTTAAAGCATCACCATTGTGAGACCAATCAAAAGCGTCTGGGTTACGCATGTAACCCTGTTCCCTGAGAAGGGAATGAAACGTTGTGTTAGCTGAATGCTGCGGGAGTGCTCTCATACGTGACCGGTATCTGAAGCTTGTGTAACATCATGACTATTTATAGGCTTGCTGTGATCAGGTGACATGGCATTTAAGCGCATCACGTGATATATAAACGACACCTGTGAACCGCGCCGTCAGCCTTATTATCTGAAGAGAAGAGGCAGTTCACAGGCATGCCCCAGTAATTTTGTACTTTTGTGTCATTTGAGAGTCTATGTGTCATGGAACCCAGGGACAATTCCACCTTGGTCCAGTAGAGGGCACCCCTGTTCCCCATGTAGAACTTCTTCCTCTGTTGTCTCCCTCCATTTTCTGTGTAACCTTACTCATGTGTTTATTTCCCTGATTGGTTCCCTGTGTTTCTTCCTTAGTTACTAGAGCATTAACTCATGTCAGGTTATTTTTTAATGTTGTTATGCTTGGTTATTTGCACGTTTTTGATTATTTAACATTTCTCTTAGCGTTTATTTTTTTTGTTTATTTTTAAGTTTATTAAGTTCTGATAATCCTGGTTCCTAGTGTGTCTACTCCTCGTGTTTGTCCCTCAAGTCTGTTTCCTCAAGCCTCTTCCCCATGTTGTCTTTAATAAAGAGGTTCTGCATGTGCATGCGCCTCCATTGACTCTCCCCTTGTGACAGTATCAACTTTATTAATAGGCACTGTTTCAAAGAGGATCGAATGTTGGCTTGTCCAAATATGTCCAAAAAAGGCAACAATTTCCATGGGGTGTACTTATTTTTTCACATGACTGTATTTACCCCCTCCCCCAGTCACAATGCAAATTTATGCATATAAACTATTAAATATTTGAAAATGACAACTTTACTTACATAATAGTCACTATCAATCTAATTTAAACTTCACGAGGTCAGGTCACAAGTTAAGGCTGCACTTTCACCCTTTCTTCTTCTTGACTTTCATTTCTTTCTTTATGTTCATTTCTGCATTAACATAAGAGTCAATAACTTATACATATATCCCTGCATGCATAAAACTGATTTTTTTTTTTTTTTGCTGTTGGCGCTGATGTGAAGCAAATTCAGCTTTTAGATACAGCTTTCAGGCTTGGATCACTCATGACCAGAAACATGTAGCTTTGGTGAAATATATTTATAGAATATAAAAGATGTCACAGGAAGAATACCCCAATTTTGGTCACCTGATTTTTTATACATTTTGATTAACTGCCAGAATTTGGTCATCATATTATACTGTAATATACAGATACCAAGAGAAGTTTAAGCTACACCATAATATTTTTTTTGCCCATACCACCTACTACAGAATATTCAGATTTCCTAAACAGGAAATCAGATTGATATCTATCAGTTCTGAATGATTTATTCTTAAGTATTAAGCACCAGCTGAGTAAATGTTTGTATTAGATTTTGATAATGCGCTTTTTGTTTTTGGTAGCCAAGGTAATGTGCCTTGCTGAGCAACATCTTTATCTGATCTGGGTAGCGTCATTATAATAAATGCATGTGACCAGAGGAAATAGCCTTTCCATTCCTGGGTTAGCCTAGCCATAAAACAAGGCATTATAACCACTTAAACTCTAAGTGCCTGAAACAGAGGAAAGCCCACAGGGCAAAGGAAAAGTACCACTAGGTCACATCCCAAATGTCTGCTTGATGCATTTCCTGTAGTTTTTCAGTCTTTGAGTCATGTTTATTTGTCTCTAAAAATCATTTGAGTATAGTTTAACATTGATCTCAAAAGTTACACTGAGACACTCTTAAAATCAGAGATTATGACTCTCTTTAACAGGAACTAGCACTAGCATAAAAGCAGAATGCACTGGAGAATGGATTTCCAACATGCTCCCTTTGCATAGGTGTAGCATAATTATGAACTATGCTCAGACAAAGAAATATACAGGACTTTTCAGATTAACTTTGAACATTTGCAGCAACATGGTAAGGAGCCATAGCTTACCCCACCTCCATGCTGGAGTTCCCTGAGGGTGTACAGTTCAAAATGTGATGTCAATATGAGCTAAGGCTAATGTTTTGGTACCAAATTACTGAAGCTCACTATATTAAAAATGACTAAATTTTAGTCATTTAGAATATTCTAAAACATATCAGTTTATGTTAAATAGAAGTATTTCACAGACAACTTAGAAACTCAGTAGTTCATCTCTTAATAGAATTACATTCATTAGCTACTTATGTATCACTGGTTAATATTAGAATAAAATGCAGCTCATTCTGTCTTCTGGAAAAAAATATTATCAGCTCATGTTGGAAACCTGGGCATAACGTATATACGGTCCCTTCTGAAACTATTCGCACGACAAGGCCAATTCATTTGTTTTTGTTTTAGTCTGAGGACATTTGGGTTTGAGATCAAAAGATTAATGAGAGAAGAGAATTTAGAATTTCAGCTTTTATTTCCAGGTATTTATATGTAAATGTGTTAAATGACATAGAACATCTTGTATCAAGACCACCAAATTTGTAGGCGAGCGAAAAACATATTTTTAAATATTGTTACCCAGATGTGTCCTTTTAGATTGATTGTTTAAACAATAGCTCTGAATATTTACTCTTGGTTTTAGCCTTCAGTTTAACCTGTGAAGACTACATTTGTTGTTAAAAAGGATAAACCAACATGAAGACTAGAGAGCTGTCTATGGGAGAAATGCAAGCCATTTTGAAGCTGAGAAAAGAGGGAACATCAATCAGAGGCACTGCACAAACTTCGGCATAGCCAATACAACAATTTGAAATGTCCTGAAAAAGAAAGAAACCATTAGTGTACTGAGCAACAGACACAGAATGGGTTGGCCAAAGAAAGCAACAGCTGCTGATAACAGAAACAGTGTAAGAGCTGTGAGGAAAGACCCAAAAACAGTGAGTTATATCACCAATAACCTCCATAGGGCAGAGGTGAAGGTCTCACAATCCACCATTCAAAGAAGACTTCGAGAGCAGAAATATAGAGGCCATAGCACAAGATGCAAACCACTCATCAGCAGTAAGAATCAGAAGGTCATGAGGTAGTGTCATGGCTTGGGCTTGCATGACTGCTTTTGGAACAGGCTCACTAATATTTATTGATGATGTAACTCATGCTGGGAGCAGCAAAATTAATTCAGAATTCAACAGAAACAATCTGTCTTCTAATATACAGAGAAATGCATCAAAGTAATCAGGCAGAACTTTATCATGCGGCAAGACAATGATCCAAAACACAATGCCAACTGCCCATTTATCAGGGTGAAAAGTGGAAGGTTTTACACTGGCCAAGTCAATCACCAGACCTTAACCCAATTGAGCATACATTTCACCTCAAGATAAGAAAAGCTGAAATTAGGGCTGGACAAAATGACAAAAATATAATTTCATCATACCTGAGGACATTTTTATGATACACCTCACGATATACAATTTAGCTAAAAAATTTTCCACAAAAAAAAAAAGTTAAACTGAATTTGATTATACTTTTCTTTAATGCCTATAAAGATTATTTTTTATTACACCAAATCAACAGCATCCATTCAGTACCATTTAATTTGTAATTATTAAAAAGTATATCACGTAATCATTTATCACAATATCAATATTATACTGCATCAATATATTGCTCTTGTCTCGTATCCATCTCAAACCCAAAGGTCTTTGGCATATTGGCACAGACAAATGAATTGCCCTTGCCATTCTAATAGTTCCAGAGGGAACTATAGCACATCATGAGAAATAAAAATATGATCCGGTGAGCACATTAATTGTACGCAAGAGCTTTAACATTAACATGTTTAGTTTCCACTTATTCATTTT
>JANDJT010000060.1:2843260-2884976 GCA_024331685.1 Stegophilus panzeri
ACAAGATTGTGTTTTTTAATACATTTTAAGAATTGTATTATTATTATTATTATTATTATTATTATTATTATTATTATCATATCACAGCAAACCAGCAACTCCATTTCCCAGAATGCGCCAGAAACTACAAACATGGCCGAAGATAACTACACTTCCCACACACCCATACGTTCACCTTCTCCGGAGTTCTAATCACACACACACCTGTCACCAATCTCACACACACTCACTCCACAGCATATAGAGACTCTTTCAACACAATGACTTTGCGAAGTATTACGCTCAGTTGCTTAGTGTCTGTCGTTATTCCAAGCCTTATATCGTGTTTGCTTTTGTGGTTCTTGACCTCGATTCTCCGCCTTGCCTAGTTTAGCCTGTTTGCCTGATCGTTTGACCCTAGCCTGCTTATGTACATTGATTTCTGCCTGATCCTTTGGACTTGTTATTTTATTAAACCTGCAATTGCTACATTCAACATGTACAACTGCTACATCCTCCATTACGTGACAATTACTATTATTTAAATCTAACCATAAATGTTTTAAAGTATAGATAGTTCATTAAAGGAAGTCTCTGAAACTCATTAATATCAGTTCACAGTCAACTCCTCTATGTTCACATGAAAGATCAATTAATCATACTGTAGAATTTTAAAGTAATTGCTCTTCAATGTCACAAGATCAATATAATTGAACCAGAAGGCTATTTTTAACCAGTTATAAACTTGACATTTCAAAATCCCTGATCGACGATCAAACCCAATCATATCAGTTCACAGTAAGGCACTCTACGCGCCGAATAAAACGTTATGAGCCAAGAGAAGTTTAACCTACTACAGACTGTTCATTTCAAATTATTAATATAAAAACTTTTAGCCTGTGTTCTCAACGATATAGTGAATTGCATGTTTGTTTATTTGTTTATTTAAAAATGATCATTATGTAGAAGGTTAAATTGCTTTGGTTGTGTAGGAGCTTTTCCGCTTTCTGAAAAGTGTCTAAAAGCTGCTAAAGCCCCTAAAATTTCTAAATTTCTAAATCCCCCTAAAAGTCCTCTTTGAGGTTTACACGTTTGGCTGCCTTAAACAGCAAAGAACTCCCAAAGCAAAAAAAAAAAAAAAAAAAAGACAACTCATGAAGAAACAACTAACTCCGGGTCGTAGCCAACCAATAAAAAGAAAATGTTAAAATGAAACCTGACCTTTGACCCATTTTCTCATTTCTTATTTTTAAATGGTAAATGGCGCACTTATATAGTGCTTTTATACAAAGCACTTTACACTGGTTCTCATTCACCCAGTCATACACACACTCACACACCAATGGTAGCAGAGCTGCCATGCAAGGCACATCCGGAGCAACTTGGGGTTCAGCGTCTTGCCCAAGGACATTTCGGCATGTGGAGTCACATGGGCCGGGAATCGAACCGCAAACCCGCTCCACCACCTGATCCACAGCCGCCCAGCATTTTTAACTTGAGCATGAGATTGACAGAATGGAAAACAACTTCTTATTCGTTTTTTCGTTTTGGATTTGTAAATGAATAATAAAATAACAAGCGATTTTTTTTTGTTTTGTTTTCTGATATTTGGTTCTTGACTGAATATGAAAAGAACAAATGATATGCGGATTATCCTGTACTTATATGTAAGCTCATTGTGGACCATGGCTTCAGCAGCAGAAACCAAGCAAAGGTCAAGAAAATCCTCCAAAAAACATCTGATCTTTATTTCAGGTTAATCAGAATCATTTTTTTGAATTTCTTTTAAACAATAGCTTGAATGTGATTAGCTAATTCTGAGCACAATCGCATCATAAAAAAGGGTTTACAGACTTAAGCAACTAAGTTATTGTAAGTTTTTTTTTTTTTTCCCCTATAATGTTTCTATTTGTTTTTCACTTGAAGTTTGCTGCTTCCGATGTCACATTTATTACAGTGAAAGGCGTGAAACTGGTTGTAAAATTAGCTGTGTTCACTTCAATATTAACTTCATATCATGTTTCATTATTATCCCTGCTGCTTAGGGTCGCTTAAATTCATGCACTTGTTTCGAGTCCAGGATCTCTTTGACCTCCTGAAGCCACCAGTCTGATCACAGGATTTATGCACCATGTGCTGCTTAACTTTTCCTTAAATGAGTTCTCCTAGAAACGAACAGAACTTTATTTTAGAGAGCTTTTCAAAATACAGATTGTCTCAAAGAAGCTTTACAGATTTCAGTACCTCAACAGCCGTGAGCAAGCTATGACCAGGAATGGTGAGAAAACGGTTTCGGATACGGCTAAGGACGAAGGATCCAAAACTCGGGGAAAGCATCCTCTTTATCCTCCAATTAATTTAGATTATAATGCACAACAAAGCAACCAAACAAAAGCACTGAAATCCTGAACAGTTTCTAACACTACATCATAGGGCAGCTTAAAACACTCGGAGGAAAGAGCTATCTACCATCTTCCGCATTCATGAGCTCATAGTCACCTACGATTGGCTAGTGTCCCTATGACTGACGGGGAGAGATTAATGCCATCCATCCCAACCAGAGAGCACCAAATCCTGGCTACAGATGGCTGTGGTGTAAATGGGATTTGAACTCATGTTCACTGATGATCGCTCTTTTTCTTGCGCTGCTCACAAGTCCAAGCCACCAGTCTTGAAATTGTCAGCCAATAGAAAATAAGACTACAGGAATAAGCGATACAATAATAAAAATTTTATCGCATTATTTATGACTATCATTATTTCTGTTCTCATTTCTGTTCCTCTGTCAACATAACTGATTAATGCTGCATCGAAATGAATGCATATTTGAGCACATTGAATAATCTATGTACATATCTGTGTCAAATTCACGAAACTGTCATATAACATCAAAACAAGCTGCGATCTTAATGCAAATGATGAATCAGCTTCAGCTGCATGGTCACAAGGTCCCACCGTCTAATCCCTTGGAAGAAACATGTCATAATACATTGCTATGATAGTGACCCAATAAAAGGAAAGCCTTCAGCAGGCAATCCAAGAATTGAGGAGGATGTGAGGATAGAAAGAGCTGTATAAGATGCCAGGAAAGAAGTCAGTCTGAAGTAAAAATAGATTTCAGTATAGCTGAGTTAGAAGTGTGCTTTGTTTTTAGAAAGCTGTTTAAAGGCATAATTGTCTGATTGTGATTGGTGTAGGGCTTGAATGACAACGCATAGGATTGGTCAAAAGGTGTTTGGGATTGTTGTTTATAGTACAAATAAATAAATCTTTGCAGAGTTCTGTTTTATAAATACTGCTTACTTGTGAAGCTGAGAAAGGGTTTGCAACTTTTTAACCTAAATTATTAAGCAATATATAAGATATTTAAGTTTGCAACATCCATAAATCCTTTTTGCTGCTTCCTCTCATGTATTTTCTGTGTGGTTCATTCTGGCTCGCTGTCAGCAATGGGAAGTGGATGACCTCTGATGCTGAACAAAGCTGTCATAAACAGGCCAGTGTGTGAGCAGATGAAGTGCTATTCGCTGCCAGTACACACTCGTCGAGCACAATCAACATCCTGACATTCTCCATCTGTTCTGCTCTGTTTACTCGATGCCACTGACCCCACATCAGCCTGGCTCATTTGTACAGTTCTGCTTTAGTTCCTGAACACATTTATGAAATAAATGACTAGTTTGGTATTAAAAAAAAATAATTCACATAATTTTCTTCTCCGACTCTAGTTAATTAAGTAAGATATGTCATTTTTAGTTGTACACGGGAGCTCTAGTATAAGGTTAATGAGCTAATAAATAAAGACATGCCAAATCTTCATAATGTTCAATACAGCATGGTTAAACTATGTAATTTTATCCATCCATCCATTTTCCGTACCGATTATCCTATATGGAATCACGGGGGAGCCTGGAGCCTATCCCAGGGGACTCGGGGAAGAAGGAGGGGCCCAACTTATCACAGGGCACAATCAAACACACACACACACACTCACACACTCACACACCCATTCACACACTATGGACAATTTGGAAATGGCAAACAGCCTACAGTGCATGTCTTTGTTCTGGGGGAGGAAACCAGAGTACCCAGAGGAAACTCCCAAAGCCGGGGAGAACATGAAAACTCCGCACACTCCAAGGGCGGAGGCAAGACTTGAACCCCCAACCCCAGGGGTGCAAGGCAAATGTGCTAAATGCTAAGCCACTGTGAGCCTGCTATGTAATATCAGTTTTAATAAAGCAGTCATGCCAAAGACAAGCGTTGTAGACTGATTGGCCTTTCCAAAGTGCATAGTGTGTGCAATTGTTCCCAAGGATAGGTTGGCACCCCCGTTCAGGGTGTCCCGAGTTAGACACCCTAATAGGCTCCAGGCTTCCGTGGACCCTGTGTAGGATAAGCAGTATAGAAAATAGATGGATGGATAGATGGATGCTTCTGAGGCTGGAGCTGCAAATTAATGCTAATTCCTGCTAAAACTAATTTTGGTTTCATCCCTGTTTCGGGTTACGCTCGATCCAACTTTCTGAACTCTACAAAAAATGTTTAAGGTTTCCTCCAGAGTTACAACCATAGAACCATTAAGGAACTCTGCAGTCTAGTACAATCATTGGTAGGTATTTGAAACACACTGTAGCTTCTATGTTGCAAATTAATTCTATTCCTTGCCAAAGCTAATCCATGATCCTTTCCCATTTTTTTGGTTTTCTTCCCTATTTTTGGTTAAATTCAGTCCAAACAGACACTGATGTGCAGCTCCTCACCCACACCACTCTCATTACTCATCGTGTTATCTCTCGAGAGTCGGCTCTGCATTTGTTGTTCTTATTTTTATCGCTTGTTTCTTGTCTCTTTGCAAAATCCCCCTCATCCATCACGCCACTGAAGCTCTTTCCACACCAGCGTTGGTTTAATTTGCTCCGATTTCCGTCGTGTTTGCATCGCTTTATGCTCATTTTGCACCTCTGATAATTGGGCCCTTTTAAAAGCAGCACTGCAGGGGACAAGGCTTCAATTAGTCAGGGGGTGTATGAGTGTGTATTTGCGTGTATGAAAGGAAAATATGACACGTGAAGGTCTTTAACGATTGCTTTGAGTGTTTGAGTTGAAAACACAATGTATTACGTGTATGAGCATGTGAATGTGGATTCATAGTCATGTCCAAGGTCTTCCATCTGCATTAATCTGCTTCAGTAGAGTTAAACTTTTAGGAAAGCTTGTTGCTGCAAGGCAAAGAGCTCTGTTGGAGAACTGGGAGAGGGCGTTTGAGGATAAAAAAAAACAGTGTGACGAGAATGCTAAATGCGTTTAGCCTTTCATGTCTGTCAGGAAGAGAAATAAAGCTATTAGTATTGACAACTATGACACTAATGCTAGAAAATTATGAGATTTTTTTTTTTTTTAAAGCAGCAGTTTGAACAAAACTACCCTAAATACTGTCAACCATAATCAAACAAGTTGTTTTGTTTGTTTGTTTGTTTTTTTAATAGTTTGCTTCTGGAGTGATACCAAAGTATGTGCTAAGGAAGAAAGAAAAACATGTGTTTTTGTCCATTTTTATAGATAACAGTGTGTCATACAGAGTCAGAAAGCCAGTTTGAGACATGCATAATGCTAACCTCTTAGCCCTGATTTGTTTCACACATTAGCCTCGTAGCTTCAGTCAAAAAGTAGCATTTTCATGTGTGGGCGTGTGTGTGTTTGAGTCTGAAACATTAAACAGATATTAGTCACAGTGCCACTGCTGTCTTCTCCAATCTCTTCGATCTGCCATGGGATGAGCTTTTCTGTCTCTATTTTCCACACCTATTAGTGGTTGTACTAGTAATTTAGATAGAGAAATTATATTGCTTTAATCCTAATCAGATTGTGCAAGATAATGGGAAATCCATAGCTAAATAATGAAGAAATTGTTAAATAGAAATATAAATGTTTCAATTATCTAGATATATTGTTTGTTGTTTTGTAGATTTGTGAGCTGAAAACTATTGGTGACGCAAATATTTTGCACATTTGAGGTGATATATAAAGAGATTTCATATGTATATATATATATATATATATATATATATATATATATATATGTGTGTGTGTGTGTGTGTGTGTGTGTGTATACACTTATCTGTGCTTTGGTTTTGGTGTTGTTACTGTCACAGCTGCTACCTTTTTTTATGACAGCACTATAATGTGCTAACAACTTATAAGGACATTAACTTGTTCCTTCATGCAGGTTCAAGCGTTCATGTCAAATAGGAAAAAAAGAAAGTTTCCTAGTTAAAAATGCTAATACATGCTTCGTGCATAAGACAAGTTTCATGAACTTCCATTCCATTGGTCTCCATGTCATTGAGAAAGAATTTTTCTGCTGTGTTTTTGTACATGATGGAAAATCGAATGTTTAACAACTCAAACAGCAGATCAGTTGCTGTTCTGTGTCTTCTTTGTGCCAGAAACAACCGGATGTCACGTCTGAAATGCTGCCCAGATGATGCTCCAAATGAGCGATGGCCCAGAGCCGGCATACAGTTTCATCTAACCCAAAGTGAAAAACTCATCCAAGTCTGTCTGCCAGCGCACAAGCACAGCTCCGACTTGATTGATTTCATATCTCACATATGATACGGAGTAGAAATGACTATGCAGCACAAACATTAGATGGGGTTGGTTGCATTTGGACCATTTTAGGCCGTATTCCAAACACTGGCTGCTTACAGACGACCAATTTACACACCATTATCATAACTCTCCCTTATGTGTGTCAGGTTAGCGCCAGTATCAGCGCAGGACTACAGCGCCCATCATTCACTGCACTCAACATGTACACGTCATGCCCCAAGTCGCATGATCATGAACACCTGAACCCTATTTATTCACAATAAGCATCACTATTTACATCACTTTGCATAGCACGTCTCACCTAGCGTCTATTATAAGCAGCATTTTATAAAGTGCCGTATCCATGTTATCCATGTTCACGTATAGCCCATGCTTGTCTACTTTTAGTTTATGTTTCATAGTCCTAGTCTATCTTCACGTGTATTTGATTTTTAACTAAATACTCCGCACTTGCTTCCGTCTTCGACCCTGCCGTCACAATGTGCCTTAAATAATCCACATTTGGCTCGAAATTCTGCTATCTTGGAATAAAAGTGACTTGTTGACGATTTTGTTTGATAGTGGAAATTTGAAAATGATTAGAAATTTTATTAGGATAACTAGGATAATCAAAATGATTCCTGCGGTGAATTGACACAATAAATATGTGAGGAAAAAGGCACTTGTGTAGGAAAATACTCAACAACTGGGTGGTGTGATGAAGCAAAGTTTTTGTTTTTAACCTAACCTAAATTACAGCACATTGTGAATTGATTTATTCGTCTTACACCACAGATAACAATTATGATTTTAGAAATTAACTTATTAATGAAGGACACATTGTACATTGTGTCCTAATATACAGGTACATTTAATGTGTTTGGACGTCTGTACATTACATTATAGCAGCTGTAAACACCGCTCTCTCTCTCTCTCTCTCTCTCTCTCTCTCTCTCTCTCTCTCTCTCTTTGTTGTAGACGAAAAACGCAACGTCTCATATTACTGAGAAACCAGAAACCATAAACACCACTGTATTGAAGACTTTTCCATGGCAGAGAACTTAAAGTACCGTATGTAGCTTCAACTTCTTTAAATGTTAAATAAACCTCCCAAATGTTTTACCAAACCATAGCAACAATTATATGTTTCCTTTGCTAAATAACTCCACACTTTTCATGTAAATCAGTTTAATGATGATTATGATGTATTGGAGCAAGTGTGTTAATATAAACCTATGATTTGCAGCTGCAAAAAATGTATCAACAGCTTCTGACCAATCAGAATCAAGAATTCAGCAGAATTCAGCATAATGGATTTTAGCAGGTTTATTTAGTTCATTATTGTTATCTCACAACTGTGACTTGTGTTGATTTATTATACATAATAGGTTATTACAGGTATTAGGTATAATAGGTTCATATTTTAATTGGTAATTGTAGGAACTGAATGGAAGGGTTTTTTTTTTTTTTTAATCATATCGGTTTTCATTGGAATTTTATGCGAATGCAATGTGCATCTAAGGACGTTCTTGTTTTTACATGTCTTTCATAGTAGGCGAAGTTTTCATGAGAATTTTCATTGGGGATCCATGAGAACCTAACCCTTTTTTGTCATTGGTTGGATGAAAATGATGTCCCTCTGGACCTAATTCTTTCGAACAAGACAAACACACACAGTCTCTGCTTGAATATTTGTTGATACCATCATTATGTGTCCAGAGCAGGTTTCAGAGCAGACCTCCTGAGATTTTGCACATGTACCAAAGATCAAGCATTCTTTTAGATGTACAGTACCCATCGCATCACTTCCTCTTGTGCTACCAAACCTGTAAGCTCAGACACAAATTAAATGCCAGAAATCCACACAGTCGTGTTCCTATTACTTTCAGCTGTAGCACGGATGTCAATCACTAAAGGAAAAACAGTAAAAACACACACAGCATCTCTAGGTAGCTGTGTGTATGTGTGTTCCTCCTGATTCTGTTAGCAAGTAGGAGTTATCTTCCGTCAAAACTACGCCGATTATCTGCTGACCTTCAGTACGACAAGATGAAACTCTACAGAGGTGAAAATGGGGTGAAAAGGGGGTTAAGACAAATAAACTGGCTGATATGTATTTGTACATCCTTTACTTCAGCCACGTCAATTCAGTGTGCACTGGGAAAATAAATAAAACAGCTTTTGATTTTTGGAAGATGTTTTAATAGATTTACATGTTCAGTATGTAACTGCTTTGCTATCAGAGTGTCTCCTGAGTGCTGATTCACTGAATGTTTGCCACTAGACGCCATATTTCCATCTACAGGAAGTCAATTCCCCATTGGTGTAGTGTGGACCAGTGGTGATTTGCATTCATTTTTACTTGTAAATGGACTCCAGATCTAAGAAGTATTGAGATTGTTGGATATGTTTATTTTTTGTCACCCCGTGTGCCTGTGTGTTTGGACTTGCAACTCAACTCAACTCATCCTACTCTCCTGCGCCACGCCAACTTCATTCTTGCATAGACAGGTCAGACGTCGATTCACAAGCCTGTTAGAGAAACCAGTGAAGAGGAAGACGATGATTCAGCCTCACTGTGAGAGACATTGCACCCTCGAGGCGATCAGTGACTCTGCACAATGTTTGCAGACACTAATTAATTAACACACAGGACGTGTTTATCTTGCACATAGAGAGGACAAAGTAGCACTTCGTTTGCTTCTTGACACACACACACACACACACCAGTGGTGAATTGTAGGCATTGCTCAGAACAGCTGTGAGAGAAATTGTCAGTAATATATCCACATTTTAAAGGTCGATATTTTTCTAGCCGCTTCCTCCTGACATTTTACGTCTCATCACGCTCATTACTTTTCATAATCTGTCTCTGCTCAGCAGCTTGATGGTGTAAAGATTTTATGAAACATTTCTAAGGTCTTGTCATTTTAACGACGTTTCTCGCTCCAGCTTTCATTCCGCTGTGGTATTTTCAGTCCCAGAAATATAATTTTTGTTCTACAGGAAGAGATTCCAGTGCTTTTATTCTGTTCCAGTGCTTTTTTTTATTCTGGGCTTATAATGGAAACAAAAAGTTATTCCGACTTTACAACGGACAAATCTTTTTTCCTGCGAGTGGGAATATCATAGGCAGAATTTTGAGAACTCTTTTTATGAATATATAGACATGATACGTGTGCAAGAAAAGAACGTCTTACCATAGGAATTTTAGCTTTGATAATTCAGTTTAAAATCACTTGTGGTGTGCTATTATAGGAAACTAATCAACTCACGGAGTGGTGTCATGAAGCGTTGTTACTGTTACCATGCCAACGCTGATTATCTTCCTACTGTATAACAGCACAGCCTAAAAATGTTTCACTCCTCTCATACCACAGCAATTTGTCAGTAGTTTTTATGATTATTTGGTAAGGAAGGATGTATTGTATTTATTTATTTTTTTTGTCCATTTATAGTTACATTGTGGATCTGTGAAACAAGTTACCTCCTAAACATTAAACATCTCAAACATCTTCTGTTCTGAAGACTTTCGTGGGTCATTAAACTTAAAGTTACAGCTTTACCTCGCTGTTAGGAACCACTGACACTGGACACTCCTTCAATAAATGCTAAACAAACATCTCTTTAGAGAAAACTTCACCAGTCAGTGGGAGATAGAGAAGGCTATCTAAATGCAGATCTCCAGAGAAAGCAGGGGGGGAAAAAAAATATTTAAAAAAATATATAAGGAACACATTAAGGATAAGCATGAAATGGTGAAAAGTCTTCTCAAACAGGGAAAACAGCAACACACACAGAGAGCAGCTTATCAACCGTATATAGTAAAAAAATAAAAACAGGAATCGTGCACTTCCTTATCTGCAGGCTTACATATGGCAGCACGGTGTTGGTAGCGCCATTATGGTAGGACACCTGGAGCTGTTGTGTGTTCAGCAGTGTTAACCGCCATTTATTCCCATTTACACAAAGTCTGCATGTGTCAGAATTCTCAAACGTATTGATAGGATTGGCCAAAACTGATATTAGACACAGTGTCCTGGTGGTGATGATAAAGTTTATTTTATTTTATTTACTTTTTTTTTTTTTTTTCCCCATAATATTACTAGCATTTTCAGTGAATAAGGATGTCATTCACCTTTTCCAATATTAAATAAGATTTCAAACATTCCACGGCATGCTGCTTTAAAAAAAATCATTCATAACGTTGTGACGAAGACCTGAACTTACAGTACTATTAGTGTCAGGAATTTCAGTGAAACTTTTAATAACGTAGCAAACAAAATACCACACGAGACTTCCATGAAACCATGGCGAGCGTAACAGGAAACATGAGGACCGTGTAAATACGTCCTGAATAAGTGACTATACTGTATATACACACCAGTGCTAAGGAGCTAAACGTGAAACAGGTGAAAGACACAAGTTACATGGTGCAGTGGCTGATGGGAAACGTAGTTCTAGTCCTTCTCCCATATTACATGACAATTAGCACCTGGAAATCCTGAGGTGTTTTATTCCTCTTATACCACAACACTTTTATAGAGTCACGATGAGTCATTTCTGATAAATTGGTTATTTTTTCCTCCCCTATTAACCAAATTTGCATTTCACTGCTATATGAATAACAACCGATGGAAAGTTACTCGTGACGTCTTTGCCCTGTGTGACTTGTAAAGCGGAATAATATACATGAGTTATTTCTTGAAATTTGACAAGCCCATTTATAAACAAAACCCAGAGATGCTGTATTGTTGGCGAACATCCACAGGATGTGATAAATTACCTGGAGCTTAAACTAATGATTCATGCAAATTTCAGATCTTTTGGTTCTAATTAATTTATTTTTCTCCACCCAATCATGTTAAGGTAAGATGAAACGGGATGAAAAGCAATACAGTTTCCCTTATAGGTATTGTTCTCTTCTCCGCTCATTAATCTCTGTAAAAAAAAAAAAAAAAAAAAGAAGAAGAAGAAGACAGTTTTTGCTCATTAAAAACATTCAATCTTTTTTTTTTTTCTTTCTTTCTTTTTCTTTTTGAACCGCTAATAGAAAATTACAGCTCATATATCAAAATATTGTCAGAAAGTGATTTATCCTGGAGCCAAAGTCTATCCAGGGAATACCAGAGGCAGGAATACACCACAGGTGGGCTGCACAGCACATGCATATTCATATACTCATTCACATCTAACAAAACTACACACTGTACCGCCGTGTCACCCTGTACGAGTTTCAGCTTTTTTAAATGTATTTATTTATTTATTTTGCTTTTATATTTGGACAAGCAAACATTTGATGCTTTTTGAAACAGTGCCTGTAAGGTAACACACTATCAAATGACACGTAACATTTTCACCATTTAAAATTCAAAAACAAATCAGTCACATGGAAAAAGTAAGTACACCCCTACGTTTATCACACCTTCAAATCCATAAAATTAGAAATCAGGTGTTCAAAATTGGGTGCCAGTGATTAGAACCTGTTCCTTATTTCAACCTCTTGTACCTGGTGTCTGGCGTTCGCTTTGCTATTGAGGTGTGTGGTGTCCTCACTCGGGTTTTGTCCCACTACTGTGCTACTGAATTATATTTCACATTATTTCATTCATACTAAAACAGCTTGATGGTTCTGTTCAAAAAACACCAAAACTTTCTGCCTCGCTTTCTGGGTAGAATACACATAAAATAAGAAAAGCTAGTTTCTGTACATATTATCAGTTTGTGTTGTGGTGTTGTGTGCCAACATTTAAGTGATTCTTCTTCTCAGTGGTCAAAGACGATAGACCGATCAGCTGAATAGTGGGTTGTGCCACCTAGTGTGCAGGCATAAAATGCATTCTCAGTCAGCGCCATCTATCGTGCAGGCGTGAATTAGCAGAAAGCGATAAATCATTTCGTGTTCGGTGCGAAAGCACCATTCATCGGTGATTCGTTTTGCTTTATCGCATCGCGCTCAGTGCGAAAGGACCTTAAGGAAAATAATCTACAAATGGTGCAGATTTCAAATGACTGCAGATTTGTCCAGGACTGGCTGTTCAAGCAAATTCATCCCAAGAGCAGTTCGTCTGATGCAAAAAGAAGTCTCCAAGAACCCCAAAATTTCATCACAGGATCTGCTAGTTAATCTTGCAACTGTTGGTGTCAAAGTGCACACGTCTACAGTCAGAAAGAGATTGCATGAATTTGACCTGCATGGGAGGTGATCCAGGAAAAAGCCTTTACAAGACTTCAGTTTGCTAATGAGCATATATGCGAAGACCAGGCCTTTTGGAATAATGTGCTCTGGAGAGACGAATCAAAGATAGAGTTGTTTGGCCACAGTAACTGCAGACATGTTTGGCCCAGACCACAGACAGATTTTCAGGAGAAGCACCTCATACCAACTGTGGAGCATGGTGGTGGAAATGTTATGGTTTGGGGTTGCTTCGCTGCCTCAGGGACTGGACAGCTTTCATTCATTGATTCAACTATGAATTCTGCCTCATATCAAAGAATGCTTGAAAATAATGTGAGGCCGTCTGTCCGGGAGTTGAAGTTGAATCGAAAGTGTACCTTTCAACAGGATAATGATCTTCAGCACACTAGCAAATCCACCAAGGAACGGCTCAAAAAAAGAAATGAAGGGTTATGGAATGGCCTAGTCAAAGCCCGGATTTGAATCCCATTGAAATGTTGTGGGGGGATTTTAAACTGGCCGTACATACGTGCAAGAAAATCCTCAAACATCTTGCAACTGAAAGAATATTGCATGGAAGAATGGTTAAAAATTCCAGCAAGCCTGTGGACAATTATGCAAAATGCCTACAAGAAGTTATTTCCATGGGGTGTACTTATTTTTTTCACTTAACTGTATGTTAGGAATAAATCATGGTCGGGGATGCATTTATAGGGAAATAATAGATCAACTAAATCCGTGATTATTATTATTATTTTATTATTTTGCCATTTGTTTTTCTCATTTTGTAATGCAACATTGGCTCCGCATTGCAAGCAGTTTAATGGCTGATTGGCTAGCAAAACCTGGACAAAAAAAAAAAAAAAACTTGATGATTTCTTAATTGCATGCAGCACTGAACTGTTTCTTTTTGAGCAACAAAGCTCTGTGAGGTAGCTGAGCTCTGGTTGATCTCCATAGCTCAAACGTTCGGCCTCCTGCCGTGACGAGAGAACACAAATGCACGGGCTTTGAAAATGATTGCTGCGTAATGACCAAACATCCTCCCAGAGTGCTGTGTTTGTAGAGCAGAGGCAGACTGGGAAAACTCTGCAGTTAAACACTATTGTTTTAACACTAAAATTTATGATCAGCAAGATACACATTTGGCTCTTTGTACCTCAGATGTACTTATCACAGCAGTTTACTGCTGCTTCTGATTTGGATCTAAGACAACAAGTGACTATACGCCTGGATTAGTTTTTCACTGTTGTAATTTTCCGAAGGGAAAAAAAAAAAACGGAGTATTGACTTGCGCCAAGTCTAACCTTTTGGGAACTCCTTGTTTTAATGTGCTCTGCTTGGCTGCAGATGCTCTGAGGCTTGAAACTCTCCACAAAGGTCACCAGCCTCATATTTATCCGGAGGGTTTCCTCTTTGCCCTTTACAGCAGCATGGTGACTCGTCTCCTTCACCGACACTCGAGTTCTTGGCGGGCGGAGCACTGACACTTTTGCTGATGATTGAGCAAGAGTTTATCTTCTCAGCAACACCGGTTTCTGCTGACATCCAGCTCAGGGACACCTGGTGGAAATTTATGAAGCCTGATTAGGAAGTTAAAGTAAATGTAGCTGAAAGCTTCCAGCGTGGACGAACAAAATAATTAAATGCGACACAGGGGACTATGGACGTGAAACACCCACTGCAGCAAAAACAACAAAATTAGTCAAGGGATCAACTTAATGGACACTTTGCTCGCAAGATTGTTTGGATGGAAAGTGATTGAAGCAACTGGGAAATTTACATTCATTTGGAAATGTAGGTCAGGTGAGAAACTCATCATATTCATTACTGATATACCACAGTGCGGATGAATTAGAGGATAGAACATGATTTGCAGCTGCGCTACTTTCAAAGCTGCTACTATAGAACATGAAATTTCATAATCATTGATATGGTGAAGTTTTCTGTGAGGATATGTTTATTAATTATTGATGGAAGGAGTCTCCAGTATCAACTTAACATGGAAAGTATTTTTTGTGCTCGCCAGTTTCTTGGTAACGAGTTGAGGTTTTAAAAAAATAATCATTATTAACTACAACAATAAAAAAGAAGAGCGGCTAATGAGGGAAAGACTGCCTATAGGTATTAAAGCATAAGTAATAACAGGCATGTCCTTCTTAAATGTAGCTATTAATGTATCAAAAGTATAACGTTCAATAATCGATAAAAAATAAATGAAAACATTTTGTATTTGTGCACTAAAATGTATCAATTATGGGAAAATGTTTTGCTTCACGTCTATGAAATTTGTCATTTATTTTATTTTGATGATGCAGTTGTAGTTTGCGTTAATATACGTTTGGTGTATTTCGGCCCATTTTGTAGCGTGCGGCAAGCAGCATCAAAAATGGAAAATCCATATTCGCAAATCAAATCAATAGGCAGAGATCAAAATCCAGAAAGTCTAACTAGACGGTTGGACGGCTGTTGCCCAGGGGCACCATGAAGTCTTAATCCGCCTATCTGTTCCATTTCTTTGACACATGAAAAGAACAGACGTCACAGAAATATGGCGGGGCATGTTTAACAGTAAACAGAATTCCCTTTGCATCATTTTCTACTTGACTAAAGTTGTCTTTACTTGTAGCTTGTGTTCTAAACATGTGTTTTAACAGTGTTGTAAGTGATATTTGTAACGTAATTTCATTGATTTCAGCCCAATTTTACTAACGTGCTAAGACTATCGTGACGTCATTTTTATAAGCAAAGAAGAACAAGATTAATGGACCTGATTTGTGGACCTGAGAGACAGAGAGAGAGAGAGAGAGAGAACAACATTGAAAAATCTACTGAAGAAATTATGAAGGTGCAAAACTGGATTAAGGTATATAATATTAACAATATACACCTTATAATAACAAATCTAGCCTTGCACCTCCAGGGTTGGAGGTTCGATTCCCACCTCCACCCTGTGTGCCCAGAGTTTGCATGTTCTCCCTGTGCTTTGGGGTTTCGTCTGGGTACTCCTGTTTCCTCCCCCAGTCTAAAGACATGCGTTGTAGGCAGATTACAATTTCCAAATTGTTTGTAATGTGTGAACGTGTGCCCTGTGATGGGTTGGCACCCCGTCCATGGTGTCCCCCACCTTTTGCCCCGAGTCTCCTGGGATAGGCTCCAGGCTCCCGGGACCTTGTGTAGGATAATTTACAGTAATGCTCTCAAATGATTTTGAGGTGATTTGCATCTTATATCTTACTAAAATGTAAAAAAAAGAGCCTCAAATTCACTTAAGTCTGTAAGTCTGGACACGATGCATGAAAAATAGCCCAGTGGTAGAGGTGGGTGTGGTTAAATTATGTTGGTGGCATACAGAGTATTGGAGTGAAAGTTTGATACGGCAATATGCATCGTATGATTGTAAGAGAATGTTCATATCCGTAATATCGAAGGTGCTACAGATAATTTGCATGCAAAAAACATTTTTCTGTGGGTTTCCACCTTCATGTGGCCACTACATTTTTTTTGGTCCATATTACATCAGACATCTAACCTTGTATATCAAGATAAGAGTCTTCATTTTAAAAACATCCACTCTGGATCCACACTCTAGACTTCCTGATAACATCACCCCAACTCCAAAGATATCTATTTCAGATCAAAGACATCTAGACAGCTTGACTTCCTACTAACAATGCCAGAAGCGCTTTTTTTTTTTTTAACCTCTTTTCCACCAAACACAAAGACTTTCACTGCTCTGTAAAGTTGTGTGTCAAAATAAAAGCACAAGAGACCCAACAGGATGCTTCACATTCCAGCCTGAAGACTAACATCAACACGTCTAATGTTCTCCAGCCACGATGCCTCTTTATGTACAGGCATTGAGTGACTACTGCTTTTGGCAGAATTGTTTCCTTAAACTTCTTTCCATGTGGGAAAAAATATGCAGCATGCAGAACATAGCTGTAGTGATATTACTACTGAAGTCAAAGGCAAAGGGAAGTTGTGTTACATCTTGTACACTATTGTTGAATGATGGATTCTGATTGGTCGGAAGGTGTTGAGTACTTTTCTGCAACAGCAGATGTATACATGAATGTGCTTTTTGTAAAACTTCTTGCATAGTGGATGTGCCACATAATCTAAGAATAATACTAAACTGCAAGGAAATTTGTTTAATTTCATAACAATTGTGTAAAGCGTTTCCAGTATCAGTGCTTTGGTAAAGCTGTAACTTTAGGTTTATTGAAATCTTCAGGACAGAGGAGTTTTGACTGTGCACTCTTGTTGTTCTTTAATTAATGAAAATATTAATCATTGACAAATGATGCTGTAATATAAGAGGAATACATCATTTCAGGGAAATTGATCAACTTCAAGCTGGTAAAACAATTTGTCACTGATGAATTTCCTATAACAGCATGTCCACAAAGTATAAATGATGGTGGGCCAAATTTGGTGCAGATATATTTGAGTATCTTAGTATAGTGTTTATACAAATTTTATGTTGAGTTAGTATTAGTGAAAAAGGATTATGAGAAAAAAATTCAGAGGTTCTGAATCCACAATCCTTTCATAGCTAGTTACATTCATACATTATGTCTTCAGATGATGATTCAAAGATGAGTACTTGTCTGTTTTAAAATGAACTGATGTATATTTATTGACCTTTCAGTTTTGCTCTGCATGACAAAAAATCAAAACAAAACTGTACTCTGGCATTTTATCATTGCCTTAGTTAACATATAATGGCTCTCATACTTGTATGTGTGAGCTGAGTTTGTAACAGAGCCATCATGGAGCTACACAACTCAGAGTTCAGAGAAATTCAGAAACTATCCAAGTTCCAAAAACTATGGGTTAAAATGGCTGCATTACAACAGAGCCCTTCTTCATGTCATGACCCGACAAGACGTCCACGTCAACTACGATCTATATTTGATGATTCGTGAGTGAAGTTCTTAGTAAGGAACACTTCCTATTACTTACACTATGTGATTTGGAAGATCAGAGGAACTAAATGGCACTTAATAGTAAGTTAATATTTAAATATTTCAGTCTCTTATTCTCAGGAGGAAATGGCTGGATGCTAAGGTACACTGTAAAACCGGATAAGTTCATTTAATTCAAAAAATCTGAGGAAACTAATTACCTCAAATTTTTAAGTTGATAAATCAATTTTTCTTTAAGCCAAATACACTTTAATATAACAAAAATTTAACTCAAACTTGTTATATTGAAGTGTATTTGGATTAAAGAAATTGATTTATCAGCTTAAAAATTTAGACATAATTAGTTTACTCATTTTTTTTTTTTTTATTAAATGAACTTATACGGTTTTACAGCGTAACAGTAGCAGACCGGATCAGGGCCAGAAGATTATTTTCTTACTGAGGTCTCTTGACATCATTTACATCTAGCAACTTCTGTATTTATAAAAGTGTTTGGGACATGCAGAAAAACTAATTTTGCATTATAATCAGACTGAGCAATTAATCCCACAATCCAGTGTCATACTGTAAAACCGGATAAATTCATTTAACTTAAAAAATTTGAGGAGACTAATTACCTCAAAATTTTTAAGTTGATAACTCAATTTCTTTAAGCTAAATACACTTAAATATAACAAGTTTGCGTTAAATTTTTGTTATATTTAAGTGTATTTGGCTTAAAGAAATTGATTTATCAACTTAGAAATTTTGAGGTAATTAGTTTCCTCAAATTTTTTGTGTTAAATTAAGTTATCCGGTTTTACAGTGCACCCAGAAGAGGATGGCTTCCCTTTTGAGTCTCTCAAGTTCTCAAGAAGTTCTTCCTTATGTCATCTCACCTTATGTTTTTTTTCTCACTAATGTCGCACCGGTCTTGGATCTAAATCCACATCCAGATTTCTGTAAAGATGCTTTGTAAAGCTACAGTGTGTTTTGTTAACAGCACTATATGAATAAGTGTACATTGAATTAGCTAATTTAGGTAAGATTATTATTCATTTCGATTGCTTGTATTATAAGCATGGCATACAAAGCACAGTTTAGCCGACACTGTTTAGCGGTGAATGCTCCGTTTCAGAGTTGTGCACGCTGATTTGCCAAAACGTTAGAGTGCGTCTATGACCTTCCAGCCAATAGGGACCGCGTGAACACAAGCTGTTCTCAGGCTGTCATCTGCATCGCTCCCTCGTGTTCTAGTTTTTTTGACAGCGAAGACAGTTTCATTGACTCGAATAGCATCATGCAATATTTTGGAGAAAACCTCTGGGATGGCTCTGACAGAAAGAAAAATAAGCGAAAGCCCTGCGGCCGTCTTACCTTCTCTGTGGGAGAAACGTCGGACCTTAGTTTTGGAATTGAGTGTCAAAATGATGTTTCTGTTGACAGACCTGACATGGCGAAGGACATTAATGAAGCTCCAGAGGCGACAACAAAAATCGAATGCTCAGACAAATGACAACGTTATCCAAATGTGTTTTTCTTCAAAAGAAAACACTGACATTTAAAATATTGGAGTAATTCCATGAGGTGCACAGTGTGTTTGCATCTCAGCAGAAACCCTATAGTGCTAATAAAGTTGAAGGACATGAACCCAAGAAAAACATTACGCAAGATTTCCCTCTTCGCTTGTGTATCCTGGGTGTGTGTCTGGATGCAAATGCCTGTTTTGTGCGTTCCGTGGAGATGTTGCTGTGGTTAATAATACAGGATTACACACTGCTTACTGATACGAGCTCTTACTGTGGTACATAATGGATTATTTCATCACTGTCAAAGTCACACAATAGAAGCAAAAGGTGGAGCAGTCTCATTTCTGATTATCCTACATGGACCAGAGTCCTTGTAGGATAATCCCAGCTCCTTATTTGTAAAATTATAGCAATAGACTAACCATTTTATAGCTTTGGTGCACTTGTAGCTTAGTGCTTAAGATTCAGAGTCTGAATCAGAGCCAATTTGTTAATTAAACAAATATAAAAACTACAATTAAAACATAAGCTGAGGGGTTGAAATCCTCTGTTGAGCAGTTAAAGTCTTCCTGCTCCCGGCTGGCTATTTTCAAAGTGCTTAAGTCTAACTTACTTGATTCCATCTGACTGAAATATGAAAGAGTTATATTTTAGGTGGGAATTTTTACTTTTGTTTCTGACCCTCAACTGCTTAGTGCTAGATTTGGATTAGAATTTGTTTTAAAACTTGTTTTAAATGGCTTTAGATCTAATCTAGTAAACCAAGAAAAAAAAAAAAATTAATCTGGTGGACATTGTTATTATTTTGTTTAAAGATCTTTTTTTTCCCATTTAGCACTGCCCTTCAGAAGCTACATAAGATATGTACGTGTTTCCTAGAAGACAAAATAATAATCTACACCGATCCTGCTCTTCAAAAGTTTACACCCCCTGGCTCTTAAAGTAGACCTATTTTAAGCTTTTTTTTTTTTTTACAAGATGTGGGTGCACGGTGGCCCTGTGTGTGCAGAGTTTGCATGTTCTCCCCGTGCTACGGGGGTTTCCTCCGGGTACTCCGGTTTCCTCCCCCAGTCCAAAGACATGCAAAGACAGGCTGATTGGTGTGTCCAAAGTGTCCGTTGTGTATGTGATTGTGTGCCCTGCGATGGATTGGCACCCTGTCCAGGGTGTACCCCGCCTCATGCCCGATGCTTCCTGGGATAGTTCCAGGTTTCCCTGTGACCCTGAAAAGGATAAAGCGGTATAGAAGATGGATGGATGAATTTACAAGATGTAATACAAGTTTCATAATAAAGGGTCAAAATACCCCACAGATAATTCATTATACCACGCTGAAAATGCCCTTTTCGGGGTTAAAAAAAAAAAAAAAAAGGTCTCTCTGAATACAATCAGAGACAATGGTAACTAGTCGCATTAGCCGTGGAATCTTCTCACAAGCCCATTCGGAAAGGTGATTTGCAAACATGCACAAAATATGAAGTGCGATACTTACGTCTTCTGGAGATGAAGCTGGATCACGAACAGTTGGTACTGATCCATGCTTGAGAATCAAGTTTTTAGTAAATCCTGATCTGCATTGACCCTCGTTCACAAAGCAGTCTGGTGTAAAATGATTCGCACAAACATACACGAATTTAGGTATTTTTATTTCCTTCAAAAATACAACTTCTCCACTGCGTCTTCAGTGGCTCTAATACCGGGAGTACATGACTCTTATGTTCATTCATAGTCAAGAACAGAACACTTATGAAGCTGAGACATTCCTCTTACCACTATAACTGCTCCAGCGAGGAAAACATGGCGGACTTGAGCCGCTCACTCACGAGAGTATCTATGCTAATAGGGCCGAGTCCCTGGGCGGGGCTTGTTCCAACATGACGTCACGTAAGGCCAAAAATGAAAACGGCTCATTTTGAGACACTGTTTATGATTTACTGGGAATATAAAAAAGGAGTGTGTGGATTTCTACCATTGTAGGGTGGTTGTGTACACACTCTGCCGACACAGAGTTATGTTCAAACACCATTTAAACGTGAATTTTGCACAATAGGTCCCCTTTGATGTATAGTGTACCTTCTTGAGTGTCAGTGAATGTTTGCACCTTTTGTAATAGTCGTGTACGAGTCCCTCAGTTGTCCTCAGTGTGAAAAGATGGATCTCGACATCTTATAGCCACTGTTGGCAAGAGGTCAGATATGCAGAAGATGCTGGAAAAACAAAGAACGTGCAGGACCTGGAGGATTTTTCTGAAGAACAGTGGACAGTTCACAAAACAAAAACAGTCATTGATCATCCAGGTAACAACATACAGTATTAAGCATATGTAAACTTTTCAACTGGTTCATTTGAGTAAATTCAGTGTCTTGTGGACTATATGTACACATCTGTTATGTGAAATAGCTTGTTCAGTATTAATACTAAATTAAAAGATGCAATTTTAATAATTCCTCTTATTTTTTTAAAATTATTAACATGTTGCAGATTCTGCAAAGGGTATGTAAATTTATAAGCACAACTGTACTGCCCAAGAGACAGTACACTGGACTGGCTCAAAAAGAAGAACCTCAATGTGCCAAAGCGCAGACTTCAATTCAATTGAGAATCTGTGACTTGAAAATTGCTATTCAGCACATATCTTTATCCAGCCGGACAGATCTTGAAACAATTCTAGCAAGCTGGATGGGCGAAAATATCAGGAAGCGGGACATATATCCTGCAATACTTAATTGCAACCCAATCTAATTGCACCCCAATGCGTTTCTACCAAGTAGATTGACCGAGGGGCGATTGGTTAACGAAGGGGAGTAAATACTTATGCAACCAACAAGAAATATCACCATCCAGGAACATTTTACACCTTCACATGTGTAAAGTGAGTAAACTAAATGGTAAAAATCCCATTTAAGTCCATTTCAAATCTAGTTCAAAGGGGGTGAATACTAATGCAAAACACTGCATATCACTTTAAAACAAAGCAAAGTATTTCAATTTGGAGTTAATTGTCTGGTTTAAGGGTCTGGATTTACTTTTTACCTTGTAGTAGTGTATTAGATTAGTTACATTCTGAAAGCATCAGAAAGTCTTATGCGTTAAACTGATGGTTTCCATAAATTGATAAAAATCACAGCTCTCGTTGTTAGAGTTTAGTATGCATTTGAGATCATGGGCGTTAAGCACCATTTGTGATTACGTTTAGCTTTTGCAAGTGTTTGTGACTTTATCTAGTTGGAATTTCCTGGATTTTTGAGTACACACTTTTCACTACATGGTGGAACCTAAGGAAAGTTAAATGAGGCCCCAGAAGACGTAAAGAACATGACTTTTTGGATAACAAGAGGAAGTAAGAAGTAGCGAACTAAAATATTTAAGATACTAGACACAAAGGAAACCTCATTACAAATGAAATTGCACACAACTTTTCACAAACACGTAAACATACACAATGGTGATGGCAAATTTGACTCTGTGGCTCGAAGTCACTGCTTATAGTTAGAAATGGCCCTGCAAAGGCGAGCACATAAAAGACAGAACATATTAATCTCTACTGGTCTATGAATGAAGTATCACAGCAGTGTTGAATTCTCAAACCTGATTGGTCAGTAGATGTTGATTAAGTTGGACATTAAGCTTGGACGTTAGTGCTGCTGCAAATCACAGGTTCATATTAATTACTATAGAAACATTATAGTTGCTATAGTAACAGTGTATTCATAGGGACTTATACTCATGCTGGACCATCTACATAATGCAAGACTAATAATAGTTGGATAACAAAAAAAAAAAAAAGAAAAGAAAATTGTATAATTATTGATATCATTGTGATGTTTTCTGTAGGACATTAAACATTTTTGGAAGGAGTCTCCAGTGTGAGTGCTTTTGTAAAAGTTATAGGTAAAGCTGTAACTTTCTCCCAAGTTTTCAAGAGAGAGAAAATGTGACATTAGGAACATACAGTACATGTTTTGCAAATGTAGCTATAAACAAATCAAACGTATGATGTATTGCTCTATAATAAATTAAATATTTTGTTATTGTTGGCAATTTGTTGTGGTGTAAAAGGAATAAAACACTTCAAGATGTGCTGTTTAGGGTGGTAACAGTACGGGTGTACTCACACTAGGTGATCTGTACCATGCCCGGGCATGTTTGACCCTCAAAGTCTAGTTTGTTTGACTAGTGTGACGGCTCTGTAACGTTCCCGGGCACAGCACACTGAATAGTGCCCAGGCCCGCTTGAAGAGGTGGTCTTGAGCACGGTTCAGTTGGACTCAGGCACAGTGCGCATCTAGTGTGATCGCTAACCGTGGCTGGGCACGGAACTCGAAACATGACATCAATGATGTGACTGTTACATTGCATCACATTACATTTATGGCATTTAGCAGACGTCCTTATCCAGAGCGACTTACATTTACCTCATTTATACAGCTGAGTAATTGAGGGTTAAGGGCCTTGCTCAAGGGCCCAACAGTGGTAACTTGGCAGTACTGGGGCTTGAACTCCTGACCTTCTGATCAGTAACCCAGATCCTTTAACTACTGAGCCACAACTGCCCAGTGCCCACTGTTCAATTTAACAGAATATTTAGGTTTATAACAGATCTGGTTCTCACTTTACTGATGAACGGGAATTGTAGTCGATAAGTAAAGTTGCAAATTCATCCCTCAACATCAGCTACCTCCGTAAAAATCTTCTGATGCATGCAGCACAATTAAGTGAAAATCGTTGCGCCGCATAAGTGATCAATTTATTCGGCAATCAATTAGGCATGTGAGAGTGCAGGGTGTCACCGTGCCCCAAATGACTCCAAATAAGCCACAAAGTAAGTAAAGTTACAATAATGAACTCCATTGCACTGTCCAAGAGCACTTTTCTTCAAAACAAAAAGTAGCATGGTAATGGCGTGAGCATACTCAGGCCTGGAACGTTAAGTGAATGTGAGTGCAGGCCTGCGGAGGAGTAGGGGAGGGCAGAGGCAACCAGGCCTAGTGTGAGTCCACCCTAACTCTGCTTCATCACAACCCCTGTAATTGATTATTTTCCACTCCCAGACTGCCACAAAGTGTATACTCACAGTGCTCTTGGTCTGTTTCAAACTTCCTTGGACATGAGCTGATTGATCATTTCGCTTATGAAATTTAAATTCAGGTGTGTTAGCGCAGAAGGTAAAATGTTCCTGACTGTGTTGCGTTTGGCACAGACCAGTTTTTACGCCGACTGGAACGATCATTTCCGCCTATTTGAAACAATAATGAGGAAACATTTCCTGCATCAGTGGATATTGAATATGCTGCATTTTTCACACTCAGCACTCAGGTTGATGTGATCTGCAGGGCTGAAAGTCTCATCTCAGCCAGCAGGATAAGAGAGTGACATTTGAGCAGTGTAATGATGAACGTGCTGACCCGTGTGACCAGCCACCACTTGGGCTCCAGCTATAGACTAATCTGTCAACATAATAGGGCAAATTTATCAAGGCACATTGGTCTCGATGGGCCAGGACTTCACCTGCTGGGGTTTAATGACTGTAGGGCAAGATAATCAGCAGCTCAGCATGAGGACGAGCACAGGGACATGAGGCTGGACACGTGCTCCATTGGTCTTAGTCATCCATGAGCAATCAGGAGTGTGACACACCTTGAGTGTGTGCTTCTCTGGTGTAGAGTAGAATCAATGAGAAAGCTAGATGAAATGGCTGTTGGAACGGTGAACTATCCAGATTTTTTTAATCGCTTGACCCAGTGTTTGATTTTTACTTTACTTCTTTAAATGTTCATTTATTTGTTTATTTGTTTGATTGTTTGTTTGTTTGTCATTCATTCATTTGCATGTTTGTTTGATCTTTGCTTTTCTTTAGGATTTCCCTATTGCTTCATATTTATATGTTTCAATGCTTTACTAAAGAAGGTGTACCCCTTATAGTGTTTACTGGCCAAATGGAATTTGTCCACGCCCCCTTCAACTCCAAACAAATATGAAAAACTAAGGCTTATTTTTCATGTTGTTATTTCTGGCATGTATCTCGACCATGGTTTTGTGTTTCGTCTTCACTTTTAACAAACAAATCAGCAGCACACTTTATTACAAGTAGTGGATGAGGATATGAAAAAAGAAATAGTTCTTTCCTTCTTTCATCTGTCTGCTCTCTGTAAGTGAAGAGGCCTGCTTTTCACTTTTCAGCTGACGTTAAAAATTAATTAAATGTAAAACAAAACAGGCACAAACAAAGTTCGGGTGCATGAAAAGAAAACCGTGCGCATGAAATACGGAGGAAGAAAACGAGAGCATTCTTCATGGTGAATATTTATAAAAGGCTCGGTGAGGTCATGCTTTAGCTGTCAGTCTCTGAATGTTTTTGCATTATGTATTCACTGTGTACATGTTCACTTCAAGGACTTTTCATGCTTTTTAAAAGCCATTCACTGTGACAGCAAAACATCATCTTACACCCCAACATTTACTTCTGTCTGACGTGTAAAAGGCTAAAATGGAAAAAAAAAGGCAAATGCAGTTTTATATGCATTTTACTGTGTAAATGTCATGTTGGCACTGCTGGCCATATATGTACCTCGAACATAAACCTCGTTTCCTGTTTATCTCATTTTCCAGTTTAAATATAATAATACAATAATATTTTAGGTCAACAAACTACACCCTAAAATTACACTTCTTTCATCGACACTTTCTTACTTTCACATCAATGGGTTCTTACATTACCCACAATGCTAAATATGTACGTATAAACATATTTCATGTGTTTCAGGATGGATTTCCTTTAACATGTGGGTTTTAGGTGTGGTTCATGTTTCACTTCTTATAGATGTTCTTTTTAGTTGCTTGGTGTTTCTTGGAGGTCTGTATTGAACTCATAGTGTTGCTAATGTGCGTAATGTTCTTCAGCAGACCTGAGTCATCAACATCTGCCCTCTAACATAGACATTGTATTCCCTTTCCCCAGTTCCACTGTGAGACAGGAGGCCGGGATGTAATTAGGGCACTGCGTTCTCTCCTAATGAATGCAGATTTGCTGCTGGTGGAAATGTCAGAGTCAAGAGCCACTCCCCTCAGATTAATCATCCTCATTACAGAGAAGAAGCAGGTAACTCACCATGCAGTCTGCTCCCTTTAACTGCATTTCTTTTGTGACTAACGTAGAGACATACAGATCTGATGCACCTTTCTCAAACAGAGACCCACATTCTCCTTTTTGTCCTTTTTCATCTTTTGTTCTTCCTCCTCTGCACTCATCTCCTCATTCCTCTTCCTCCTTCTTATTATTTTTTATTCTCCTAGTCATTTCTCCTGCTCGTTCACTTCTTCTTTGTTTTGCTTCTACTAATCCTCCTCCTCCTCCTCTTTCTTCTTCTTCTTCTTCTTCTTTGGTACCCATTGTCTCTTTGGTGAAATGCTTAAAAGTTCTATGTAGAGCACTACAACACAGTTTCCCTATAAGAAAAGAAAGGTCTCCCAGATGAGCCCTTTAGACAGCTAAGCACCTCTAACTTTACCTGTCCAAAGAACCCTTGAAGAACTCTTTTGCACTCCCCTTTCTCTTCTTTTCTCCATCTGCTCCTTATTCATGTCCTCATTCATCCTTCTGCGTATTTCTCCGCCTCCTTCTGCAGAAGTACTGTGATGGATCCTCCATTGTGGTGCTGCATTCGAAATGGAGATGAAACAGAGTACAGAGGTTTGGTGAAGAATGTTGTTGCATGGTGGATGGAAAACAACTTGCAGCTTAAGATCGATAAGACAGAGTAACTGGTGGTGGATTTCTGTTGCATTAAAGAACCTGTAAGACCAGTAACCATCCAGGGGGAGAAGGTGGAGATGGTGCAGTCTTACAGGTACCTGAACTGTAGATTGGACTGATCAGACAACAACAATGCACTGTACAAGAAAGACCAGATCAGTCTGTTGTGCACAGCATTTTTTTCTGAGGTGTGGTCTGCTGTAGGAACAGCATCAGTGCATGAGATGCTGAGAACCTCAATAAGTCAACTGTATTACAGGACTGACTCTGAATTGGTCCATCCATCCATCCATCCATCCATCTTCTTGTTTTTAGAAAAAAACCTAGAAAAAAGTGCAAATCAGCACCTTTATGGATTCTTCAGTTGTTACTTTGGAGGAACATCTAAAAGTTCTATGTAGAACCTTAGGACAGTGTTTCCAAGAAAGGATTCCAAACAGCCTGAAGAACCTGTCAAGATCTTTTTTCTCATTTTACCTCTTTTTACTCCTACTTTGGTTTCTCATTCCCCTTCTCATTCTCCTTTCATTCTCTTTGTCTTTCATCCCCTCATTCTTTCCTCCTCTGTCTTTCTCTATTACTCTGCATCATTTTCTCCCCTTCTTCTCATTCTCCTCTGTATTCTCCTGCCTCTTCTTCTTGTCTCATTCATAATTTCCTCTTTCACTATTTTTCTTATACCTCTTTTCTGTAGCATTCTTTTTATCATCTATCTTCACTTCCTTCTCCTCCTCCCATGACAACTTTTCCTTGTATTACATTCTTGGGGAAGAAAAAGGACAGATTAAAAACTTTTACAGGTTTCTTGGCCATCTTGGGAAACCCTTTAAGGTTATACACAGAACCATTTTAGGAAGCTAAGGACCCTTAACTATGCAAAAAAAAAAAAAAAAAAAAAAAAAACCCTTGAAAAACCATTTTACCCAAAAGGTCTACTGCCTCTTCTAGTCGTTTTCTTTCTTATCTTTCCCAGGATTTCCAGGCATCTTCGCATTTCTTATTTTTATTTTCCTCCTTTATGTGCTTCTACCTTTCTCTATTTTTCCTTCTTATTATTATTATTATTATTAATTTCATCTCCTTATTATTATTGTGCTTAGTCATGTGACCTGTGCTTATTTTGTTTCCTAAAGCAAAATGAAATAAAAATTCTACTGCTGCTATTGCTTTTAATTACATTTTTATTTCCTTGTCCTTGTGCAGTATTTTGTAGCATATACATAAAAATACGTTTAATTGAACAGTAATGAAACACCTTCACATTACTCCTATTATTAATTCTAATTGAATAATATTCTTGAATAATTTGAGACATTTCTTGATTTATCTTGTTAGCCTCATATGTTGCACCTCACGTGCTCGAGCAGAAAGTACTGGTCAGTTTTCTCATTCATATTCCTCTCACAGCATTGTGTTTGATGTGCCTGGGAGCTCCGAACCCTGTGTTGTGCTTTCGGTTTTAAACTACCCCAACATCAAAAGACCATGACCTTTCATTGTTAGGCCATTGTGAATAAAAACAGTACTTACAGCAAGATGAAACATCGAAGTGCTTTCATTCAGAGAAGAGAAATGGAGCAGATGCCCATAGTGTAGAGCAGAGAGCATGTCCGACGAGCACACAAGGTCGAAAGGACAACTGGTTCTGAGGAGAAGACAGGTGAATCATACTTCATGGGCTTGCTGTCTGAATAGATAAAACATGACCTGGGTCACTCTGAGGTTATTCTTGGATTAGAATATGCACTAAACTGGTGGGTATGAATCCAAAATCAAGTATATACCATATAAATCATAAAATATATTGTATCTATTATTACAGGGCTTTTTATTATATTTTTGGCCAGTAACCCATTTTAAAGGCCATCAAATAATTCTTAGTGGAAATGATTAAAAATTATAGGCCTACTTCTAAAATATCACAATGTAAAGATTAATAACAAATACATATATAGTAAAAACACACAAACCATACATGTAAACATAACATAATCAAGGTATGTCGCACAATATACTTAAGTGTTGTACATCAGTGAGATTCTTTATATTTAGACATTTTACAGTGCTTGGACAAATCAAGAGTTTGGTCTCGAGATGATTTCTGTATTGATTTGGACTTGTCTCAGTCTTGGATTTCACTAAATATGGTCTTGGTCTCAATTGAGAGTTGTGAAAACAATGTTCACGTTGTCTTTCATCATCATTGACGCAGTATAGGGGAATGGTGGGTTAGTGGTTAGTATGTTTTCCTCGAATCTACAGGGTTGGGGGGTTTTAATCCCGCCCCCACACTGTGTGTGCAGAGTTTGCATGCTCCCTCTGTGCTTTCTCTGGGTATTCCAGTTTCCTCCCCCAGTCCAAAGACATGTGCTGTTGGCGTATCCAAAAATTGTCCGTAGTGTGTGAATGTGTATGTGAATGTGTGGCGATTGCGCCCTGGTATGGGTTGGCACCCCGTCCAGGGTGTCCCCTGCCTTGTGCCCAGAGTTCCCTGGGATAGGCTCCAGGCTCCCCCACAACCCTATGTAGGATAAGCGGTATGGAAAATGGATGGATGAATCGTGCAGTGTATGAACAAAATCAACTAGTTCAAGTAAAGGCTTAGCCTTGATAAAGGATTTGATGGTTTTCAGTCCCAATCTTGACAACCCCCACCTCCCAGTTCAGTACTTGGTAAAAGATCCTTTGGATGCAATTACAGCTGCTTCTGAGATATATCTCTATCAGCTTTGCACATCTGGATGCTGAAAATTCCGTCCATTATTCTTGCCAAGTTTTGACAGTTTGGATATTGCAAAAATTGTGGTTGTCTCACATCTCATTTCTAAAGTTCTGTTCACTACTGTGTGTTTCTTTTGGACTGTACTCCTGGTGTAGGATTTTCAAAGCACTGTCTGCTGCCATGTTAGCTTTTTTGTGAATGAGAGGGAATTTTTAAAATTCATCTTTTTGTTGACACCTGAACCTAGCAACCTTGTTAGAAAACCATGAATGCCTGGTCTATCCCAACCCCGCCCCCTTCCCCCACCACCCTCTCTCTCTCTCTCTCGCTCTCGCTCTCTCGCTTGCCATCCAGCTTTATGTAATTGTGCTTTAGCCATGTCTGGTCTTTTATGTCAATCCAGACGGCTGTACCCATGCTATTGTGTGAACAGCAAACCAGCACCATAAGTGTTGCAGATCATTTTATGCCCTGTGTGCTATTTTTAAGGATTTTGTTTTGCATTTTTCATCTTTGGCTACACCTAAAAAAGAATGTATCCACTGAGAAGGTGCATTCCATTTCAGCAGTAGTTTTAGCAGAAATAAATGCATAATAATGTTAAGGTCATAAAACAGGAGGAGACACGTCCACATTTTTGTTACATGCTGTCACATGTTCTCTCCATGTCTGCATGGGTTTCCTCACACCTCCCAAAAACATGCTTATTGACTTGCTAAGATACATTGCCCCTACTGTAGGTGTGAAAGAGTGAGTGAATGAGTGTACCCTGTGATGGACTGGCATCCAGTCCAGGGTGTGTTCCTGCCATGCTTCCATTGTTCCTGAGATACCACCTTTCCCCGAATTCACACCAGACGTGTCATGTCAAGACATCAGACAATCAGCACCGGACGCATTTCAGCTTCATTTGCAAATGAGCTACCAGCAGGAGAAATAGCAACAACTAGCGCACTTTGATTTTAACCCCCCCCCAACCCCCAAATATTATTGGGATACGGAGCCAGGCTGCTGCCCTCCCTGTTGAGGTATAGTCCCATGAGCTGCAATCAATAAATGAAGCTGGGATTCAAGCAGGGATTCAGGTACGCACGTGGAAACTAGCTGGTTGTAACACAATCACAGTGTGAGCCATCAGTCAAGCTTTTTCCACATCAAGTGCATTAACAAAATTGCTGAATCATGTTTACTGAATAAAAAATAAAAACAGGATGTGAGCTGAATTCATAATTTAATCTCTATTATAACTAAGAAATGTATAATTAAAAGAAATTATATGTAGGCTAGTGTTTAAGGTTCTGTACTCATGCTTGAACAGCTACTATTTTGACTGGTTGAACAGTAATTTAAAAAAGTATTGATAGTGGTAGCTCAGTGATTAAAATGCTGGACATGTGAGTGGAAGGTCATGAGTTCACATCCCAGCACTGCCAAGCTGCCAAGCTGCCATTTCTGGGCCCTTGAGCAAGGCCCTTAACCCTCATCTGCTCAGTTGTATAAATGAAATAAAATGTAAGTCACCCAGCTTCCTGACATGCTGGGGTATGCGAAGAAAAGGATTTCACTGTGCATATGTATATGTGACCAATAAAGACTCATCATTATAAGGGTGTCTGCCAAATACCATAAATGTAAATGTAAATGTTGTTGACCCATCATCTTCTCCAAAGTCAATGCAAAAACTTGGGACATGACTATTTTATGCTGTTTAATTTGTGCAGAAAAGAATGTGTTAGACTGCACTTTACTTAACTTCACTAAACCTAAGGCTAGACTAAATAAATCAGTGCAATAAATATGGAAATTAATACATCTGTGTATCATGCACAGCTCATTAAGAGGCCTTCCTTGTGTGGAGGATGATGTGTATAGGTTTTTCCACTCCACGTTCAACTCTGGCATCAGTTGCATCCTGAAAACAAGTCTGGATCAGCCTTTTTGAGTTGGTATGCACTGCTGATCTGACACTAAACTGGCTGAGTGGGGTGGAATAGTGAGTGATGTGCATCCAACTCCGAATGCAGTCTTTCATACGGCACTGGTGATAATGGATTGTATTTTGCCTCACTTGTCAGTCTTTTTGGATTAAAAACACTCCAAAATCATCCAGATGATGAACTGTAAACATGGCTATGTTATCAGAAAATTTCTGGAGTACAGGTTGAACAAGAAGTGGGCCAACACGGTGCCTTGGGTGTTTCCTTCGCTACATATTTGGCTTGCAAAAAATGTATATAATTAAATGAATATATGCACAAGGTGGATGGACTCTATTGTAAAACATCCTTGAGCTCTGGTAAGGTGCAATATAAATTAAACTTATTATTATTATTATTATTATTATTATTATTATTATTATTATTAATATTATTCACAAAAAATCTGATATGACTCCCTTTCCAAATGCAGTACATTTTTTTTTTTTTTTTTTTTAAATCTGTGACAACTATCCAGATTAAAGAATTTGAATCCAACATCACTCCTCTTCTAACAGCACCAGTCAGAACAGTGGACTTCTATCAGCGACTCCTGACGAAAATTAATTAAGGTCAACTCTCGAGTACCATCTTGAAAATGTTCATGCGAACACTCCGGAAATTAAGAATCGCGCCTCAAGGACTTGATAAGCAACAGGCTTTCTTTCTGGAAAAGCTTTGAAGCTGGCAAGACAAGTGCACTTCAGTCGGCCTTGAGACTTGCAGCGTGCTGTTTGGCATTCTGAGGCTGAGACTCAGAGGGAATTAATGCTTTTGGCTCTGTAAAGCTGAACCTAACCCCTCAAAACCCCTCACAACCCCATGGCATTACTCTCTAAGCCTGACTGTTTATTTATTTATTTATTTATTTTTAATCCTTGCTCTCCATTTCCTTAAATGATAGCACCGCCTCAGGCAGAAGATGACATGCTTCCCTACCTCACTTCCTGCCCTCTTTTTTTTCTATTTAATATAAAGGAATGCTGAGCCAAGCAAAGCCAAATCTCATCCATCTTTCTCTCTGCACCCCATGAGGCCTTGCCTTCATCATACGCCTGTCTGCTTTGTCTGCTCAGAAACATGGCCGGCTTGCTAAATATTCAATAAAGAAACAAGGTCTTATCTGTGTTTATGGTGTTGACCTTGCTTTCTTTCTCATGATGGGCGATTCAGAACAATTTATTGTTTCTGAATGACTCTATTGAATGACTATGTTTTGTAGAGAACGAATGCCATTTCTGTCCTGTCTTTGCTTTCCATGTCACCGCTCAGCGTTGTGATGTCTTTTGATGTCATATTTATATTTAATGATTTTTATTTGATTTGATTGGTCTTAATTGATCCTTATTTGTAAATCAAACTTGTTTAGGTTCAGATAATTTGAGAAGATTTTCATAACAGTTGATTTACCTGTGAATCATTATAAATTAGTGTAAGTAAAAAAAAATAAATAATTTTTTTTTTTTTTTTTTAAAAACACGAGTTATGACCTCATTTAAGGCCTCATTTAAACAAATTTATTCAATAAATCATTCACAGGAGCATTTGCACAAGACAGGTCAGAGTGCCCATGATCACAGCCAAAAGTGCCTACAATGGGCACATGAGCATCAGAACTAGACCATGGAGCAATGGAAGAAGGTGGCCTGGTCTGATGAATCACATTTTCTTTTACATCATGTGGACGGCCGGGTGAAGAGATGGTATCCGGATGCACTATGGGAAGTAGGCAAGCCGACGGAGGCAGTGTGATGCTCTGGGCAATGTTGTGCTGCAAAACCTTGAGTCCTGGCATTACTTTGACATGTACCACCTACCTAAACAGTGTTGCAGATCAAGTACACCCCTTCATGGTAACTGTATTCCTTAATGGCAGTGGCCTCTTTCAGCAGGATAGTGCGCCCTGCCACACTGCAAAAATTGTTCAGGAATGGTATGAGGAACATGACAAAGAGTTCAAGGTGTTGACTTGGCCTCCAAATTCCCCACATCTCAATCCAATCGAGCATCTGTGGGATGTGCTGGACAAACAAGTCCGATCCATGAAGGCTCCATTTCGCAACTTACAGGACTTAAAGGATCCGCTGCTAACGTCTTCATGTCAGATATCACAGCACACCTACAGAGGTCTTGTGGAGTCCATGACTCGTTGGGACAGAGCTGTTTTGGAGGCACACGGGGGATCTACACAATATTAGATATTAGGCAGTGTGTATGTGTGTGTATACACACACACACACACACACACACAGAGTACTTTGTGCAAAAGTCTTTGTTAAACCATTTGTTGTGATGACCCTTTGCTTTAAAAAAAAAAAAAAAAAAAAGTAGTCTCATGTACAGTATGTGCAGTTTTATAAGGAAATGAGCTGGTAAGTTTAACTGAGCATCTTGCAGCACCAGCCACAGTTCTTCTAGAGACTTTGACTGTCGCAGTTGCTTCTTCTTTGTAGCAAAACCCAGCAGCCTTCATTATGTCTTTGTCTGAAAAGTGTTCTCTTACATAATGTGTTACTTTCTTTACTGACATACAAACATTTTTCTTTTAACATTGAATTTTATTTTGGAAAATTAATGTTTGGAAGTCCAAAATGTTTTTGTAATGACTCGATAATGTAGAAGACGTAAAATAAAAATCTATAACAAAGTTTGTATTAAAAAAAAATAGGGTGCCTAAGACTTTGCACTGTATATATACATATATATAAACATATACACACACACACACACATATATATTGGGCTGACATCCTTGCCCTTTTCCTGTCGGGGGAGGACCAGCGGGTCTGCTACGCTCTTCCACCCGAGCAAGCTGCCTTCTACCCAGTGCTGAAGGCAGAGATCCTGTGCCGCTGTGGCCTGTCCCCTACCACCGCAGCAGCAGAGTTTGGTCCTACCGTTCCGGAGCCACCCCACAGACTGAGATCGACTTAACCAGAAGATGGCTCCAACCCAAACAACACAACGCCAGTGAAGTAGTGGAGAAAGTTGTGATGGATCGCTTCCTGCAAGACTCAGCCCTTGATGCACCTGGCCCACAGCCATCTACTCGGCAGCCACCTCGGGGCCCACAACACCCTGGCAAAGCTGAAGGACTGGTTCCTTTGGCCCGGGATGGACTTACATTACGGACATTGCAGTTTATTGCTCTGGCCACATCTACAGTCCTCATGCCTCCCTGCAGCATGTTTATGGCATGTTCACGCAGGTGAGCAGGAACCCTAGGCATCTTTCTCTTGGTGTTTTTCACAGTCAGTAGAAAGGTCTCTTTAGTGTCCTAACTTATTGTAACTGTGATGTTACTTGCCTACCGCCTGTAAACTGTTCGTGTCTTAAGGACTGTTCCATAGCTGCATGTGTAATAATTGTTTATGCTTCACTGAACAAGTATGAAAAATGTCAACTCTGTGTTAATGCCCATAATGTGGTACAGTTCATGTAGTGATACTCTTTGTCAACATAGTCTTCCTGGTCGGCCTCTAAACGAGAGAGAGAGAGAGAGAGAGAGAGAGAGACTTGTTGCTTGTGTTAGAAACAGAGATGTGGCTCACCTCAACATGCTGGACACACCCTTTTATATCCTCCTGTCTTCACTGGGAGGGTGAAGAGCATCCGCTCCACTCATGAGTTGTCAGCTGTGTGTGCTTCTGCCGCCCCACCTCGTAGCCATGTGCTTTCCTGCGGTTCAAAACATTCAGGGTGCTGAAGTGACACTGTCCTTTCAGCACCCTGCCGGCAGTTGTGTGAGGAGCACGGCGTCTTTGAAATGCGCGGGCTGCAGGCTCACCGTCACAGACACATATGGGTGTGATGGTCAGGTGTCTACATACTTTTAGCCATATAGTGTAAATAAGACCCAGTGTCAGCATTCATTTAACATTGACCTACATTTAATAGTGATTTAGTTTGACCACATTGGCACTACAGTGATTCTTTTATGTCTTTTATATAGCTAAATCATAAATCATGCCATTATTTTACTACAATGTTTTTCCCAAATATTCTAAAACTACTATCCAGATATTGCTTTTGTATCAGTTTGCATCTGTGTACCTCTCTACTCTGCAGGACAGAGTAATGGTGTGTACTGGAGTGTTCTAGCAGTTTGGGGTTAGAACAGAAATAGAATAATAGCTCCAAACAATTCATGTGCAAAAAAAAAAAAGAAAAGAAACTCACCTGAAGTACAAAAGTACAGGTTCCCAAGAGGCACAACAGAAAAGAAACTGCCCTCTCATATGGAGATTGTGTGGAAATTTACTCTCTTACCTGTCAAGCAGAGTGACACTAACCAATCGTGAGCATCTTTGAACTTATGTATGTAGAAGAGGGCAGATAATGATTTCCTTGAAGTACTCAGCTGCCCTGTGATGCAGCATGAACAAAGAATGTGGCTTGTCTCAGTGGAAGCATGTACTAGACTCCAGTGTCATGGTAGCTATGATAAAGGAGAGCTAGCTAGTGGGTGGGAATTGGCAAATTACCATATTATAGAAAAAATTGAGTAAAAAAATTTACAAAATAGCTTCTTTTTTTTTTTTTTTTTTTGTAGAAATACTGCTGTTCTTCCTATTCTTACTATTATAGACCAGAAAATGTCCTGAAATCACATTATGTGTTTGGATAATCAGGATGATTAGATAATATCTGGACAAAAATGGTCAGCAAATGGAAATGCCAATCTTCACAGCAAATCTTATTAGTATTCAGGTATTCAGTATCGACCAAAGTGTGGGTCATGTATTTTTTGAAAGTACATTATTGATTTTTGCTATATGATATCAATTTGTTTGAGGTTTGCCTTCCATTTTCTTGTCCAACTAGTTCAAACAACCACAAGTAAATCTCATTAAGAGTCGTTTCTCCAGGGCTTGGCAGAAGGTCAGCATCCTTTAACACTCTCTTCAGCAAGCTCTATATTTATACATAACTACTGGCTGCAGAAAACAAAATCCGATTGTAATCTTATAACCTAAGTGGGCTTCAATCAGAATGTTGCTGTTGCATATATATTTATGTACCTGTATTAATTCACTGGGGAATCATGCAGGGCATGGACTGCTTTGCTGCTTTGACTCATGCAGCATTAGGCTGACTCATGCTGGAAAATGAGAGTTAGATGGATGGTTTATGATGGCAATTCTGTTATAAAGGGCTTGTAGATAATCAGTTGGCAAAATACCATTGGTTTAGAAGCCTCATGCTGTTTAGCAGATTTGGCTCTGCCATGGCCAGGCTAAATTTACATTTATTAATTTGGCTGATGCTTTAATCCACTTACAAGTGGATCAGAATCCAATCCAGGACTCAAGCTGAGCTGGTGAGGGTCTGGGCCAGTAGTGGCTCTCTGGCAGTCCTTGGATTTGAACCCTACCTTTGGCATGAAGCCTTGGCTGATGACGCAACTCCTCAAAATATGGCTGAAACAGTGTGGAAAAAAAAAATAGAACTGAATTTTACGTTTTTTCTCTTTTTTTTTGGTTTATTAACTATAAGCTACAGACACTGGTGTGACCAAGCCAAGGTCAACAGTGTCAAGGATAAATGCCCTGGGCTGGAGACAGAAGGAGAAAGAACCATTCATAGTGAACACTTCATGAATATACAGTAAGTGATGTATTATTTGGATTCAATAAATTAATATGTTGTAAACCGATAATACAAATACAGATATGAATAGTAATTTGGAGCAATAAGCAGGTACAGATTTAGATAGTGTCATTGTGTTACACAACTGTCTTCATCAGCATACAGCCGCCGCTTACATAATGAGATATACATTTTCTTCTCATTAAAAAAGTGCTAAAACAATCAGTTAATAATTATATATCATTAATTAAGTCAAAAGCTCGTTCACAATACTTAGAGTCAAAACGAATTCAGGAAATCAATCTACAAATTACCATTTTAAAATGCTTGGCCCCCATAATCACTGCTAGCAGTTATATTTAAGTATTTGTTTACTAAGACCGCACACAGAGGCACAGTTTACTTTCCATCTTGTGAATTTATACAATAATGAGCTCTTACACACTCAGCTGGAGAAGTGAGAAGTAATCTGGTATTTAGCAGCAGCCCAATCCACCATTAATGGATTCCGGCTCTTACACTGGGATCTGCAGAGTACAACTGCAGTTACGTCAAATGTTTACAGAGCTGTTATAAAGCTCATGTGTGCTGTACAGGAGTTAGATTAACAATGGCTGAGGGACTTTCACTCAGATTTGATGTCTGATTGTTCTCCAGTGGCTACATGACTGGCAACGGCCAATTTTGGGTAAATTCTCTTAATGCATAAGTGGGTCATTTTTGTTTGTGTTAAATAGTTATAGTGGAAAGAGGATGACAAGTCTAACATAACAGCAGTAACTGAATCTGCAATATGACAACTGCATTACAAAATAATACATACACAGAACACTTATTTTATATTTCCACTGCTTGTTTAGAGAATTTTCTACAATCATTAATAAATTAACTATAATTGCAAGCAAAATACTATAAATAATGGAAAAGTACATTTCACACGATGCCCTGCAATGGATTGGCAACCTGTCCAGGGTGTACCCTGCCTTGTGCCCGATGCTCCCTGGGATAGGCTGCAGGTTCCCCGCGACCCTGTAAGATAAGCGGTAAGAAAATAGATGGATGGATATTTCACATGATAAAATTAAGAAATCATGAATACGATTTAATCTGGATTTCAGAAACACCTATAGAGATTTTCTTGAATGCCCTGGCCTCCCATGCCATGCTCCCAGTATTCCCAGCATAGACTCCAGATCCACCATGACATTGACCAGGTTAAAGCTGGTACTTAGAATGAGTAATATGATTGCTAATGTTGCAAGTCAAGCCTCCAAATTTCACTACAGATTCTTATACATATTACTAAAACATGGCCAAGAAGGTCCTACTTTAACAGGAAGTAACTATTTGACTGACATTGACCAATCAAAGACCTCTTCTCCACTTCTCAGAATTCCATGCTATTCCTTGAGGGATGCCATAGACATAGACGACCTTGAGGGATGCCATATTGCACTATTTAGGCCATAAGTAACCTCAATGGATGCTAACAACCTGGCAATGGTTCTACGGATCTAAACAAAGGTCTACATCTATTTTCTGTGCTTGTTGGGCAATTTAAATACAGAGTACAAAGAAAAACAGAGTGAAACAGAAAGGACATTGATGACATTTACCTTATGTGGTTTCAGGACAAATTATAATTTGCAGACTAATGCGGCTCCCTATGCTAAATGAGCACCTAAAGAAATGATGGATGGCGATAATCTGAGCAGTCAGCGGAGCGCGTCAGTCACCTGTTCACCCACACGGACATGTTTAAACACACGGCGAGAGGAAGACGGGTGAAAACGGAGGCCCAAAAATAACTCCACTTGACTAATTGCTTTAGAAAATGGCCTTGCTTTGCAAATATAATGAGATGATGAACATTAATGGGAGCGAATTAGAAATAAACCAGGAAAGTACTTTCTAAGGTCGTGATATTTTGGTCTCGAGGGTTGTGGAAGCAATTTGGGCTGAAAGGTTGTGAGCATTTCTATTACACTGCACCTGTGAAATCATTCAATTCATTGTCACAAAGAAATCCGGACGTAGAATTAGATCCCTAATGAGCAAGCCAGAGGCGACAGTAGCAAGGACAACCTTACCATGAGGAAGACACCTTGGGAGGAACCAGATTCAAAAGGGAACCTATCCTCTTCTGAGTGACAACAAATAATAGGATTATAAATCATTACAGTATAGAGATGTAGTAGAGGAAAGAGAACCAGTTCTGAGTGTTTTAAAAGGATGCTCAGTATGAGCAGATTCCTAGATTGAGCACAGGACAGTCTTTATGATTACAGCAGCAGCTATTAGGTACAAATCTACAGTGTCCAGGTGAAATTAAACAAGGAATGAGACCGGGGTATAAACTGTTTTTGGGAAGTGCAAATTTTTAGGGAATCCATGTGGGACCAAACACAGCAGCAGAATGTGAGTCATAATGCAGAAAACAGAAGTAGAGAATAGTGTTAGAGTTGAAATAAAGTCAAGATTCCTTCCAGTTTTTTAAAATGAATATTAGGTCACATCCATGGGAATGCAAATGTATGCATTTTATCTGACATTTCAGACAAAATATGGACAAATACTTTGTTTCTTTTTGCTCTGTCGATGAAAATAGTTTACAACGAAACCATAGCTGGATAGAGAATTGCATGTTGGCATGAAATGCACAGACTGTCTGACAGCCTGTAGTGCATGTAGTATTTCAATGTAAGCAACTATTGGAATTGAACTGGGAATTTTATATAGCAAACACAGACAGGCAGAGTGATACAAACAGTTAACTGTCCTGGTGCTTTTATACTAAACATTGGCACTCTCAGAATGCTGCTTGTCCAATCAAATTTGTGGACTGAACTACTAACTGTTGTGTAAAACAATTTATGACATACTATCGCCATCTACTGGGCTGGCATGCTCATGAGAGTGTTTTGGTGTGGACAGAGATATTTGTGAAAATTCTGTTCACGTGGACAGGAATGTTGGAGGGGTACAACCCAAATTTTATTTAAACATATCTAAACATGTAAACAGGGCAGTCAAAATACCTGTAAACAGTCTTCAAAATACCTCTCCCTCTCTCTCTCTTTCTCTCTCTCTCTCTCTGTCTCTCACACACACCTCGAGTGGTCTCTTCTGAGTTAAACCTTGGATAAACCCCTCAGTGAGCTGTGACTGTAGGATTAGGGGCTTTGCTCCACTTCTCCTAACTGAATGCAAATGGAGACTGAACTGTGAGTTGTGGGTTAAATAAATCCTTTTATCACGCTTGTCAATATTGGAATTAATCATTCAATGGTCATTGTGTGAAGAGAGAATTATCTACATTTCCATGCACTCTGCTCACACGAGTGTCAACCTGGCAGAGCCTGAGAAAAAGGTCAGCCAGGGTAAATCTGTATCTCATCAGAGTGCATTAGGCGTTTAATTCCCAACATGTACCACCAGTTTACTTGCAAGTAACAGCTTAAAACAAAACCTGTACTCATTTTTAAAGCCAGAATGCCAAGATAATAGTGGTTTCAATGACAGTGACAATTGCTCCTAATCAGTCATAGTGTTATTATTTTACGTTCCTCCCAGAAACTGGTGCGCATACAGTATAAGCATAAATGGAACTTTTTATAGACAGATTCTGAAGATTCTGAAGCTTGTGGCCAGAAAAGTAAGCAACCGATGCTACATTAGCTATAGGATGAGTGTCTAAGGTAGCTCATGCTAAAGCTAATGCTTCCATTGTCCTTAACAATACAAACTAGGAAATACGTTTTTCAGAACATTCATCAAAATTTTATACTAATGTTCTCTCATCTCACTCTGGAGATCCATCTATAGTTCATCTTTGTTGCTGTGTTGAGAGTGTGTACACACTTTTCCAAAAAATCACAGCCATGATGTTAATCACAACACATGACCTCAGGTGGTCTTCGGTTTTACACAACAGTTATGCAAGGTAAGGAAAAAAAATAATAAAGCCAAGAATCTGCATCTAACAAACAGGACTACGGAGATGTGTGAAAATCCAAGTATAGGAGGTTTGTTACAAAATCAAAACAATATCCAAGATCAAAGTCCGAATACAAACAATCACAGAGATCCACAAATAAACCAGACAAAAGGGTCAATCCAAAGTTTACACAGAAACAGCAATCACAGAATATAAGGCTCAGAGATTAGTATGTAGTAATTGGCAAGGCCTCACAATTACTGAATGTTTGACTGTCCTTTACATAGTCTGTAAACAGGAAGTTGGGTTGTGTGTAGAAAAAGTGGTTTGTACTCAGATGTTTGGACATGTAGGTGTAATGTCCTGGTGGATGTAACACTACAAACAAACATTGTTTCAACTATCTACAGCAGGGGAAATAAGTATTGGACACATCAACATTTTTTTTTTCAGTAAATATACAGTATCTCACAAAAAGTGAGTACACCCCTCACATTTTTGTAAATATTTGATTATATCTTTTCATGTGACAACACTGAAGAAATGACAC